>MU756002.1:93941-163991 GCA_026770625.1 Nicotiana glauca | reverse complement strand
AATTTTCTCTAAATTCCATACCCAAAATCGTGGCTAAATTCCAAGAATATAATTTCTAGGTCTTTCTACCAAAACTCCAAATTTTTACCCATTTACATACCAAAATATATATATAATTGATGTATTTAAATCAAAATAGGTGGGGATAACTTACCTTATCATTAATGATGAAGATCCTCTCTTGAAACCCCTCCAAGAATCGCCCAAGCCAAGAAAATATGAGAGAAATGGCCAAATATCCGATTTTAAAACAACCATTCTGCCCCAGCTATTTTCGCACCTGCGGCCCGTTGATCGCTTCTGCGGTTCCGCAGGTGCGGCTTCTCTACCACATATGCAGTCCTTCCCAGGCCCCCCTCATTTCCATTTCTGCGAGCCCTCTACCGCAGATGCGGTTCCGCATCCGCGGCTCCTCGACCGCATCTGGGGCCCCCCTTCACTTTGGTCCAAGCCGCATCTGTGGCTCCCCTGGCCGCATCTGTGGCTCCGCACCTGTATCCCATTTTTGCAGGTGCGGTTATGATAGCAACCAACAACCTTCATCCTTCCAAAAATCCCATTTTTGATCCGTTAACCACCCGGAATCCACCCGAGGCCCCTGGGACCTCAACCAAACCTACCAACCAATTCTAAAACACATTACGGACTTGCTCGAGGCCTTAAATCATATCAAACAATGCTAAAACCATAAATTACACCCCAATTCAATCTTTATGAACTTCGAAATTTCAAACTTCTACTTCCGATGTTTAAACCTATAAAATCACGTCCGATTGACCTCAAATTTTGCGCACAAGTCATATTTGACATTATGGACTTACTCCAGCTTTTGGAATCAGATTCCGACCCCGATATCAAAAAGTCCACCTCCGGTCAAACTTCTCAAAAACCTTCAAATATTTATCTTTAGCCAAATGTCTCCAAAATGATGTACGGACCTCCGAATTCACTTCCGATCGTGCCCCCAACTCCAGAATCACTATACAGAGCTATTCACAGTCTCAGAATCCCAAATGGACATCGATAACACTGAAATACACTTCAAGCCAAATTATAAAATTTCTTGTAAAATGCTAACTTTCACAATTGGCGCCAAAATGCTCCCGGGTTATTCGAACCCCGAACCAGTCATGCGCCCAAGTCCAAAATTATCATACGAACCTGCTGGAACCTTCAGATCCTGATTCCAAGGTCATTTACTCAAAATTCCAATCCTAGTTCATTCTTTCAACTTTAAGCTTCCGAAATAAGAATCCTCTTTCCAAATCGATCCTGAACTTCCCGAAATTCAATTCCGACCACGCGTACATGTCATAATACCTGAAATGAAGCTGTTCATGGCCTTCAACTGGTGAATGGAGTGCTACAACCCAAAACGACTGATCGGGTCGTTACATCTACCTATAAGTGGTTCTAGATAGACCCCTAAGGTTTTAAAGGTTAAAATTCTAAGGCGACAAGCAAAACAATTAGGACTTTCAGCATATAAAGGGAGCAATAGAGGTTCAAAATTTCCTTCTCAAACAAGGCACATAAAAAACATTACTCAAGCACAATTAAGGGCTTTTTATTAGACAGTATCTTAAGGCAGATGTCTAGGTGAATAAGCAGAAGACAAGCAATTTATTTTATAAACTCGGGAGTAATAACCCTAGCAATTGCCTTTTGATTTTTAAAACCTGTTAGGATCAGAAAAACATCAAGAAATAGAAACAGTTTCAGAGTTGTAGTTTTGAAAATGCTCTAAAGGCTTGCCTATACGCGGAGTACTGATGATTACATTTTTTATAGTAAGATGAGGCAGTTTTTATAATAGACTTCTTTAATACCTATAGACATGCTATCTAATGATATATTGAGGAAGTTTTAAAAGACTTGTTTCAGGAAATATAAACTACTTAATTAAACCAATTCAGAAGCGAACTAAACGTGGACTCCGTTAAATTATTTAGACTAGTTTAGATTGACTGGCAAGATTTTGAGTCTGGTTCCCTATAGGTATGATATCTAACTTTGATACCGATTTTAAGGACTGACAAGCATGATGACATGGAAACATACATAAACACTTGTACAACAGAATATGGGCTAAAGTATATCCTATAGGCATGACATCTATTTGTTAAGCCATTTTAAGACTTGTAGACATGAAAACATACATAAACACTTGTCATAATATAATCTGGATTAAATTACATCATATAAGCATGGCATATATGAGTTAAGGCAATTTTAAGACATTGCAGACATGGTTTTTATTACAAAATTATTTGAAACCTATAGGCATGGTTTCTAGCATGGTAAAATGACAATATGTAAAGCTTTATATGCATGATTTCTACTTGGTAAAGTAATAAAATCAAAATGTAAAGTCCTATGAGAATGATTTCTGCCCGTATTACCCCATAAACAAGTAGCTACCCATCCCTTTCACTAATTACCCCAATATTTGTTTAAAAGTTATTACAGACCAATGAATGAATTACATAAGTAAATAAGAAAATAAGAAGGTATTCTATAGGGAGCCTTCAATTAGGCCCAGATTTCCAAAGCCTCTAATAGCCTCAATTTCCTTAATTCCATAGACAATGTCATAGTCTAGGTGAATCAAAACTTCCTAAGGATCTCAAGGAACCCAAGCAGTGCTTACACCTGGACTTGGGTCACCAAAAACTGAATAAGTGTAGTATGGAAAGGGCCAGCCTCAGTATGCCAGAGTTTAGAGGGTTCTCAAGAGGATCCCAAGGCAGTACACATACTGGAGGGTGCCAAACTTATTGACTTAGGAGTAGAGTGAAAATGCTTGACACAAATGGAAAGGCTTTAATGGAAAAAACTGTATTAAAAAAAGAAGTTTGTTTGAAAATAATTTAGCGAAACCACAGAACAATTTGAAAAGATATTGGAGTAGTGAACAAAATTCCAAACAATACACCTTTAATACACAACCAGGAGTCACAGAACCAAAGCAAATTTAGTAGTCACCCACTAGGATCTAAGGGTTTGGGGATGCATAGCACTTAATTGTATAACAAGCAAAAATCTTGGGAATTGGTACAAACATGCTCAGAAACAACTAACCAGACATAGTCATCGAACTAGACATGAAGAAAAAAATCTACATATGAGGGTGATAGGGATTTGGGAATTCATAGAGCATATGATGGTAAGCACATAACAAGTAAGAGATAATTGGTATAGACATGTTCAGAAACAACAGAGAGGGGTAATACACTGATCCTAAAGAAGGGAGGTACATAACATGCTAATAATGTAAACACATCAACTACAAGTTTCACATAAAAACCATAAATAGAAGCAAACTAGAAATAGGATGAACTAAAGAAATAAAATGTTCATATTGTTATTGGAACTTTGATTTGAAACTAGGACATACCAGTAAGAAGACAGTAAGCAAAGTGAAAGAACAGGAGAACACAATGGTTATCCTTGGCTTGCAACCGTCCAACTTAGAGTAGTAGCAAGTAGCACAAAGAGAGTAGAAAGTTTTAAGTGTGAGAGAAAGAGTTTTTGAACCAAGAGTGTTTATGTGCTGTGTTAATGAAAGACTAAGGTATTTATAGGTTGAAAGTAGGTAGCAAATAAGGTAAAAATCAAAGTTCATCAGTAATTAAGGAACTCAGAATTAGTTAGTCAGGAAATCAAGGTAAGTACCCCATTTAAGTTAAGGGGATTAACTCAAATGGTAAGAACAAGTGTAAATAAGGAAAGAAATCAGTGTATGAATTACAAAGAAAGATTCAAATTCAGTAAGTATAGGGTACAAAATTAGGGCTAAGTTCAGAAAACCCTCATTAAGGAAATAGTTCAGTGAGAATAAAGTACCACAACAAATAAGGATGAGAATCAGTTAATCTAAACAGACGAGGTAGAAATTTAGGGTTTAAAAGAAGATCTTTCAATCAAACCATAAAATAAGGAATCTAGAATCAATCAAGAGGAAGTTATAATTCAGTACTCAACATATAAATAGAGTAAGAGCAACCAAACATAGCAAACATACATGGTCAACAATATCGATAGAAAGAGGCTTGAACAGTCAATATGAACATAATCACATAGAGGTGGTATTAATTAGGCTAAGAACTCAGTAAGAACACATTCGAAGCAAGGTATCCACATAAACGTAGACAAGAATCGAGTAGTCATGTTAACACACAGAACCAAACAAAGAAAATCTAGAAAAATTAGGGATTTTAAAATAGGCAAGTTGAAAAAGTAGTAAAAATATAGAATCAGTCAAAATATGCAAGGAATAGAAGTTAAAACATAAGGAATCAGTTTAAACAAAGTGTAGAAGTAGTTCTGAAAAACCCTAACTTTAGAAGAGGGTGAAAACAACTGGAAATCGATGATTCTTGTAAAAAAAGATCCACGAACAATGTAAAACATCAAAAGAACAAACTCAAATCATTTAAAAGTCGTATAGATCTAGGAGATGTAAGAAAAATATTAGCGTTTCAAAAGAAACCCAAGTAGAGATGAAAGAACCTGTTTAGAAACTCAAAGATCGTAACAAATACAATGTGATATTACTCAAAATCACACCAGAGTAACCAATAACAACCTAAACAACAAACCCTAGATACAAGTCGGCGTGGCCCAGGGCCCTAGAAGGCCTCAGAGAAGATGAGCATGGCAATAGATGAGCCATTAGAGGCTTATGAGTTGAAGGGTGGTCACCGAAGAAGACTGGAGAAGGGAGGCGACGGTTGAAGGGAGCTAGGGTGAGGTTGGGTTGTTGATAGAAGAGAGGATACAGAGGCGGCGGTATTTGAAAATAAGGTAGGGTTAGGGTGTAGTTGGAATTAGAAAAGGAAGCGATTAATACGGGCCATTGATATGGGAGATCAACGGCTAGGATTTTGATTAGGGTTGGGTCAGGTAGGTGGGTTCAAGGCTAGGAAGACAATGAATAGTACTTTCGTCACTATTCATTATTCTTAAACCCAATGATTTGATGGTGGAATTACATAAAGTTGGTCTTAAAAGAACCCTCTTCTCATCCCAAACAACTTCATCTTGTTTTTATTCTAAGGTCTATATCAAGAAGCAACAGATCTTAATTTTAATTTTTCCAGTTACTGTAGCGTCGAGTTCTTAAAATTAAGACAGATTCGTTAGAATCTAGCTTGTGAGATCAGTTATCAAAGCTATCAGTTTTCAAAAATTTGCATCGCAACTGTATTGAGAAACTGGGCTAACATATATGATTATACGTATATGATTGTTCATAAACTTTTGAAGTTTACTGTAGCATACAAATTCTGCAATTTTAATTCTGCAATTCTTGTGAGATACTATAGCAACGATTAGAAAAGCTACTACTTATATGTCAAGCAACTTCAACGTACTGTAGCAGCGTGTTTTCATCAGCAAAATTACGTTAGTAATACTGAAGAATAATCTGGCTAGTACGTCCTTGCATCGATTGATACCTCAAATTCACAGCTGGGATCGAATTTTACAGTAGCGTTGAAAATCTGGGCAGTTGTAGCTTCTCCAGTTTTGTGCTCCATTAAGGTCGTGCATGGCCTCTTCTTCCGGAGGACAGCCTCCTCCAATGGCTGGATTGCCTCCACAAGCTCCCACTGTCGTCCCTAACAATCCTACATAGACAAAAACAATATTAGATTACTCAAACATTCTTAAACCCAACACAATCAATGTGAGCATACAAAGCAATGCAAGTGTGAAAACTACTGTTGATCCAATCCCTTTGAGGAGAGCAACAATTGTTAATGGGCAGCCTTTAATCACATTCACTGATGCAGAAGTTGAATGCATGAACGTAATTGAAGGGCTTCATTATGCAGTGGTTGGTAAGCTTGCATACGGGTGGCCAGAATTAAATGAGATTCGTCAAATTATTCCATCTCAATGTGGAATAAAGGGTGAATGCAATATTGGCTATTTAAGAGACAGGCATATCCTTATACGTATGACATTATGGCAAAATTATGTTGATTTTACATCAAAAGGTGCTCAATACGTCAAGGACAAGGATGGCCAAGAATACCAAATTGACCTCTTATATATGATGTGAAATTTAAGGCAGGAGAAGAAACTCCAATGGCTATGGCTAGGATCTCTTTTCCAGGTTTATTACCAACTTAATTTGTAAATGAGTGTCTTTTTTCTCTTGCTTTAGAAGTTGGGTAACCTTTACACTTGGATATGGCTACCATTAAAAGACTAGACCCAGTTGTGCTAGGGTCAAAGTCCTTGTAGACTTGTTAGCTTCCCACCCTAAAAATGTTAGAATGGACATTGTTAGTGAGGCATCGGGGGAAATAAGGAGTGAATGGGTAAATATCAAGTACGATATGATTCCTAAGTATTGAAAAGGAATGCAGATTACAAGGGCATGACCGTTTTGAATGCTGGAGAATCCATCCAAAACTATCACCTTATCAACAAAGCAAGCAAGAGGCTGAAAATAACAAGGAGCAGTCTCAGGTGCATCATAATCAACCATTGATGGTCTTAATGAGTGGGAAAGTTGTAGGTAATGTCAATCCACCCGTGGGACAATGGAAGTAAGTTAGAGACAATCATATCAAGAACAATGGAAATCGAGTGATTACAGGGAAAGAAATTGTACCTATTGACTCAGCTATAGGGCAGCAGCAGCAAGGATCTGACAGTTCAACTCAAAATAATGGTGCAAAGTCAAAGGATTTCATGCCAGCTTGGGATAATGTACAGCAACCTCAAGTATCTGCTAGTAATCAGCAAAATCATGATGCAGTGGGTAAGGAAATTGTACCAGTTCATAATAATAATCAGCAAGGAAACGGAAAAACAAGAGAGGAAGTTGCTTCAGATGATGCAGTAGATAATCAACATATTTAGATAAATAACAGGTTTGCAGCATTAGAAGACCAAGATGATGATGAGGAAGACAATAACCAACAGGTTTCTATGAAAGAAAAAAATATGTCAAGAACACTACCAGCTAATACGAACTATGCAAGAGGTCTAAATCCTAAAGCAACTCATTTTACACCAAAATATACTGGAGCAGGAAGTACGTCAAAGGCATGCAAGAAAATCACTCATAGTGAAAGGGAAAATGCAATAGGCGAAGGCAGTCAAAAAGAACCTATAACAGCTTGGGTTAGTAGAACATTCAAGGAGAATCATGCTGAAACTAATCAATCCTGTCAGGAAATTCCATCGCAGGCTACTGAGATTGATGCAGTGTTAAAGGTGGACAATCATTATAGCAGACTGCATTTTGATGGTAGAACAGTATGGAATAATCAAGATAAAGAGGATCCGGATGAAAGTGCACTTCCAGAGGGTGTTAGTGGAGAAGAGGAATCATCAGATGAAGAAAATGATCAGGAAGAGCAAAGTGGCAACAATAAAAACAAGGAACAAACAACAAGTGAAAGCATAAGGATCAATGAGGAAGCGAGGGTGTAAGGAGAGAATAAGCAAACAACAACAAAGGAGAGCGACAATCAGAAAATGTTGAGTCCTAATCCTAGCAAGGTTCTACCTCTGGCTAAACCCAATATAGCTGTTGAAAAACCTACTGGAGAAAAGGATGTAGCAGCATGTCAAAAGGAACTTAACAAAACTAAGGAGCAAGTGGAAGATGGAACTGGGAGGATTAATGTATCAGATTCCATCCAATCATGTCACAATAAAGAAACTGACAGAAACAATGCAGATAAACAAGTCACAACAACAGGACAGTCAGTTCAGGAGAGGAGGAACACTGTCATGATCCCTACTAATGTCCAGCAACAGTTGACAGAACCAAAGGAAATATTGGAAGTGGAGGAGCCAAATGGTGGCAGAAGAAAATATCTTGATGATGAATCTACTACAAAGAATTTTAAAAATGTGGCAAGGCAAGGTGATCTCTCACCTAGGCACCTGGACAAAGGCAGATCAGTAGGTAGAGGCAAGAAGAAAAATACAAGGGAGATACAAAGTTCAGTACCAGGGGTTCAAACACGAAGGACCCTATCCAACCCCTACAATTAATGATGAATGCTATCATTTGGAATGTGAGGTCAGTGAATACAATGAAATCTTTTGAGAGGCTTATCAGTATGCAAAGGAAACATCATTATCATTTCATAGGAATCGTGGAACCAATGCAGAATGCTAGGAAGCTAGAAAAATACAGGAGGAATATTAGTATGTTGCAGGCCTTTTCTAATATTTCAAACAAGATCTGGGTGTTTGTAGATGAAGATCATGATGTAGAGGTGATGATTGATGTAAAACAACAATTGACGATGAAGCTGACAAATATGGATACTCAAACCTCTTTCGTTGTCACATTTGTTAATGCTAAATGTGATTTCGTAGAAAGAATTGAACTCTGAGATAGTATATACTACCTTGCAAGGGACATGAACTTGCCATGGCTTGTAACAGGAGATTTCAATGTTATTTGGGATGAAGAGGAGAAGTTTGGTGGATTGCCAGTATCAATGAATGAGGTAAATGATTTCAGGCATTGTGTCAATACGTGTAACCTCACAGATCTATGCTTCAAAGGAAGTATATCCACCTGGTGGAATGGGAGAGCTGAAGATGATTGCATTTTTGAGAGACTTGACAGATGTTTGGCAAATCTGGAATTTCGGCAGATGTTTTCCACAATTGAAGTCACTCATTTATCTAAAACAGGATCTGACCACAGTCCTATGGAACTGACATGTAACACAAATGTTATTCCATTTAAGAAGGCTTTTAGATTTCTTAACTTCTAGATAGAACATCCTACTTTCATGGATGTGGTGAAGGAGAATTGGAAAGTTGATTTTGTCGGGGATCCTTTCTATATGTTTAATCAGAAGCTGAAGAGGTTGAAAAAATCTCTATCCTCATGGAGCAGAAATACATATGGGGATATCTTTCAGAAAATTGCAAGCTTGGAGGAAGTGGTCCTTGTTAATGAGGCATAGTTTGAAAGAAATCCTACACAACAAAGCAGACAAAGGCTGCAGAAAGTTCAATCAGAACTGATCAGATACCTGGCCCTAGAAGAGGAGTTTTGGAAGCAAAAAATTGGTATGAAATGGGTTTCAAGATGGAGATAAAAATACCAAATTTTTCCATGCACAAGTGAATGGAAGAAGGAAGAGACTCCAATTAAAAAGAATTCAAAACTCAGAGGGAAACTGGTTAGAGGAAGACACAGAAATAGCAGATGAAGCTGTGACTTTTTTTCAAAACCAATTTCATGAGGGTGAAGCTCCTACAAATTTTAGGATAATAGAGAACGTATCTTCAATGGTATATAGTGTGCAGAATATGTCATTGATGTAGCAGCCTATAAGAGAGGAGATTAAGCTTGCGGTACTGGGGCTGAATGGTGAAAGTGCAGGAGGACCAGATGGATTCACAGGATGCTTCTTCCAATGTTGCTGGGTTATAATTGAGGAAGACATATTTAAGATAACAAAGGCTTTCTTTAATGTCCATGACCTTCCTAGATAAATAACTCACATAAACCTGGTACTGCTGTCAAAAATCAAACAGGTTGAAACATTTTCAGATATGAGATATATTAGCCTCAACAACTTCATCAACAAAGTGTTTTCAAGAGTAATACTTGAAAGGCTGGCTGGGATGCTACCAAATCTGATCTTAGAAGAACAGGCTGGCTTTGTCAAGGGGAGAAGCATAGTAGAAAATGTATTGCTAACTCAAGAGATAGCTAAAGATATCAGATTAAGGACTAAGGCAGGACCTAATGTTGTCTTAAAGTCGGATATGACCAAAGCTTACGATAGACTATCTTGCTCTTTTGGACAAAGGTGTTAAGGAAGATGGGATTTGAAGAAAGGTTCATAAGTCTGATATTTGGAGTTGTCTCTAATAACTGGTACTCAGTGCTGGTTAATGGACAACCCCATGGTTTTTTCAGATCAACCAGGGGTGTGAAATAAGGGGACCCATTATCACCTAATCTGTTTATCCTAGCAGCAGAAGCATTGTCAAGAGGTTTGAATGCATTACGTACCTACCTGTATTTTTGTGGATTTGGAATGCCAAAATGGAGTCCCAAGATCAATCAGCTAGCTTATACTGATGATACAATCATCTTTTCTTCATCTGATGCTACTTCTTTGAGGCAGGTGATGGAAGTCTTGATAACTTATGAAAATGCATCTGGTCAGTTAATCAACAAGACAAAATCAGCTATATATTTACATGAATTATCTAGTGCATAAGTGATGGCCAAGGTACAGAGGATCACTGGGATATCTAAACAGAATTTTCCATTCACATACCTGGACTGTCCAATCTTCTATCTCAGAAGGAATATGGATTACTACAAGGAGCTCATAACAAAGGTAATGGACAGGCTGCAGAATTGGAAAGGAAAGTTACTATCAATAGGTGGAAGGACAGTACTTATAACTAGTGTACTTCAAAGCATGCCAATACACCTGTTATCAGCAGTAAATCCGCCTACAAATGTGATTAATAGACTACACAAGATTTTTGCACAGTACTTTTGGAGTACCTCAGTTGGTGTATCCAACAGACACTGGGCATCTTGGAACACTCTATGCTTACTGTGTGAAGAAGGTGGTGTTAGATTCAGATCCTTGCATGATATGTCCACAGCATTGTTCTGCAAATTATGGTGGAAATTCAGAACAAAACCAAGCTTATGGAGTGCATTTATGAGTTAAAAATATTGCAAAAAGTTCAATCCTATGATAGTACCTTGGATAAATGGATCTCACGTGTGGAGGAAGATGCTTGAATGTAGAGATCGTATTGAGCATCAAATACTATGGCAGCCTAAGATGGGATCTTCATTATTCTGGTTCGAAAATTGGACAGGCCTGGGAGCTCTATACTTTGTCACGCCAACAGATTTTGCCTGCGATTAGCCAATTCAAAACATTCATGATGTGGTTCAAAATGGACAATGGGATGAGGACCTGCTCAGGGAGATATTACCAAATGATCTTGCCACTCATATTCTGGAGAACTTAAAACCACTAGTAATGGATTTAGTTCCTGACAAACCTATATGGATGCTTGAGACTAGGGGAGAGTTCAGTGTGAAGTCAGCATGGGAATACTTGAGAAGAAGGAATGATCCATGTAATGCATATATAAAAATATGGGTGAAAGATCTTCCTTTTAAGATTGCATTTTTCATGTGAAAATTACGGAGAAACAAGTTACCATTGGATGATTTCTACAGAACGCTGGGATACTCAATGGCATCCAAGTGTTGGTGTTGTGCAGAACCAGATGAAGAGACAATGCAGCACTTGTTCTTTACTTCAAGACTGGCCAAAACAGTATGGAAGTATTTCCTTGGGTGTGCAGGAATTTCAACAGATGGAATCTTTCTCCATCAGGCTGTGGTCAAATGTTGGACTGCTGATGTAATACCTAGAATGTAACCAATCCTGTAAGCAATACCATCAGTGATAGTATGGGAGCTGTGGAAGAGAAGTAATAGCTTCAAATATGGTGATTCAGTCACAGTGAGCAGGGTTATATACCAGATATCAACAACCATGCAATCTCTAGTCAAGCTCCAAAAACCAGGATTGTAGAATGTCCCTCACAAGTGGCCAGACTTACTCAATATGATGGAGAATTACACACCAGCTCTTTAATAAACTAAAGTTTTTTCGGATGTTCCTAGTGAAGGATGGATAAAGGTGAACACTGATGGGGCTTCGAGGGGCAACCCATGCAGAAGTGCTATTGGCTAAGCATTGAGGAATGAAGAGGGATGTGTCATATATGCTTGTGGAAAGGAAATTCATGAAGGGAAAAACACAACTGCAGAAGCAAGGGCAATGTTGGAGGCAATGAGATACTGTGTTGAGAATGACTATGTGCTAATCGAAGTACATATGGACTCAATGGTACGTAAGAAGGTTTTAGATGGAGAGTGGACTGTTCCGTGGAGTATTGCTATGGAAGTGGAGGAGATCAACAAGTTGATGAACATGAGCAATGTAATGGTGTCACATACTCTCAGACAAGGTAATAGATTAGCAGATTTTCTGGCTAACTATGCACTTGATCAGGGAACAATTGAAGCTCATAATTTCTGAGAGCTAGGCACTCATGGAAGGAAAATTGTGAATGATGATAAATCAATATGCCTTTATCTGCGTGTAAAAGTGATGAGAAGATAAGACAGGTAGGGGTAACAAGGTGGAGAATAATGGTGGTAATACTGGGAGGTCTGGAAAGGACAACCACTTATACAGGAGTACCATGGTTGTTAGATGCTCATACAAACACTCCAACTTTCCAGCAAGGGATAAGCCAAAATCTATAACCTGACATTCAATGGAAGGCAAAAGTAAACAAAGGCAACATTTGCAGCAATATGTGCAACCAGAAATGGGAGGAGCAAATGGTGAAGCAGTTCTTACCTAACAAGTGTTTCTATTTTGCAGGTTATATCCAGGTTCTACTGTTTACACTGTTGTTCGATCTACATAGGATGGCATTAGTGGTGTACACTGATGTAGCTTCATTGCTGGGTATTCCGACGCTAATCTTATGCAGCAACAGTTTAATTTGTGAGGTTGGAGCATCGAACTATATGTTCATAATCTACAAAATGTAGAAGTCCAAAAATGAGTTCAAATATCCAAGAGACTATAAGGTCCCAAAAAAGAAGAATAAATGTTCTAAAGCAAAGAATGGTGCTTTATGTACGGCTATAATGGATTCTCAATTGGTGGTATTAGTAAAATTCACTCAACCCAATGGGAGGAAGCTAAAGAAAAGCAAATGCAAAGATCGAAAGAACATTTCAAAAGCAAGGATAGGATTTAAAAAAAGGCTTCATCAGGACCAACAAAGGCAACAACCAAAAAGCTTAAAGATTAGGCACGCCTGGAGTTTTAATAATAGGCAAAATGAAGGTATCGAGGACGATTACTGGATAGGAGAAAAAATAAATGAGACATGGAGGCATCAATCAACAAACATACTATACAACTACTCATGTGTATCAAAGGGAGAAACAATCAGTCAGGCGTGGCCTGTGACGAACCACGCGAGGGTACAAGAGGTATGGAGAGGATGTAAACAGTCAAATCATGCGAGGAAACAAGAGTCATGGAGATCACGTGAACAGTCTGAAAAGCTGAGAAAGGGGTATCAACATAGCCTTCTATGCACGATGAATTTTCTAGAGGAGATTTACGAAATGGGATCTTACTTCGCTATTGCCAACTGGCATGCTTTGGAGTTTCAACCAGCATGTTTGAGATGGTCTGCTGGATTGAATAATTTTTTAATAATGAAAAAGCTACAGCCCAGGTCTACACAATGCATAAAACATGTGATCAACTGGAAAAGTATCGATAAAAATTTGTCTAAAAAGGAATGTTGTTTGCTTTATTGTCTCAATGCATTGGTTATGCAACCAACATGTGGGAGAGGAAGGAATCTCGAGGAAAAACTAAGCATACAACATGTGCATTTGCATTTTTTTTATCAAGGGAAAAGGCTGGCTACTGCAATGCATTAGTGCAAAAGCCCTTGGGAAAAGGTTACGCTGGACATGGTTCATGAAAATGACACAAGAAATAAGGGATCGAGCACAGACAAGCCCATGAAGAAGAACAGAGGATAGATTGAGGCTAGGCTCGTGAAACTTCTGACTGGACGCAACTGGAATCAACCATTGCTGAGCCTAAAATGTCACGCAACAATTGAACTAACAACTTTGTGGAGGGAACGTGAAATGAATGAAAATATGAGCATGGGAAATCGATATGTTTGTATTCTATGCACGCATGTCTCTTTCAAAAAGCAAGAATGGGAATTATTCAAAAACAAAGGGAAAAGGCTGCTGCAAATGGCTTTTAATAAACAGGCTGAATCGATAGGAGCAAAGATCAAGCTGGCGTTGGTGAAACTATCTATGGGTGATAGTTTAAACAGATTCAAAATTGCCAATGAGTAGATGCAAGCATCTTTTAATTTTTTATAAAGAAGAGGCCTGGAAAGCTGGACATTAAGCACACATGTTTCCGTGGAATTTCCAATTCAAATGCCTTTGGGAGGAGGAACTAAGGATCGTATTTATTCTGACATCGTGTTTTTTTTTTTGCAGGGGTTCTTAACGTTTCGATGACATCCATTGTGCTACAGGTCGATTGAAAAATTCATTTTCATCCAAAACATTTATCTGGGGTGTCCATGTTCGTACAATTATTGGGCAATGAGGTTGCACAGTTCATCTGCGAGCAATTTATCAAGGATGCAAACCATTTTCTTAAGTGGCTATTTCACAAAGGAGGCTTCTACGCATGGATTGAACACAGATGAATTGAATTCATGCATACAGGAAATAAACAATGATGCATTTGCACCAAAAGAAGAAAAAATCTGTCCCACGTGGTTTCAAGAACTAAGTAATGTTGAAGACTTTACAATCATGCATCTACAAATTAAAAAATGTCACGCTTGGTGTTTTAATATAATACAACTACATGAAATCGAGGAGAAAGACAAGCTTTCTTGGATACATGTCAAGCAACACAAAGTGTGTGGCAACACTTGGCTCTATGAAGGTGCAATTTAAAATAAAATATGCACAAAAAACAATGCTGAAGATGCCCTTGCTTTCATAGCAAAATCAAGATGCAATTTGGGCAATCAGATTGGGCTGGGATGAATACATCTGGAAAATGCAAAGTGGACTGAATCATCAATTTGCTACTATTGGTACTCGATAGTGACTTCAATGCTCATACATGTAACAAATTGGAAAAAAACTGGAGATATTATTATTGCACGCATTATTTTTAGAAAAAGACATCATGTTAGATCATATGTAATATCAATATGGAGTTTTAAACTCAATATTGATAATAGGAATCATGTAATCGTCAAAGTTTATCTTTTTCATTATGTTAGACCACCTGACACTGTAATTTTATTTGTTTTGATTTCTATATATAAAAACTAGCCCTAAGCACTTGCCTAGCAGTTTGCCAAAAAAAAAGATAGATATTTATCATTTTAAAAATATAGAGACCAATTTTACGCATATAAAATGTAATTATATATTAAATGGGCTAATATTGCAATTATATGCAATTTAGTTGAAAATATACCCAATGCAATTATAAAAATGCATAAAAATATTTTAACCATATTTTGGCATAAATATAGAAATTAAATGACTAAATTAACATAACAATAATTTGGGGAATAATTATTGGGGTTTTATGAATAAAAGGGAAGGAAATAAATCAGTTTAAATCCTTAAAAGTATGAAAAAAATTATAAGAACCTTGTGCATGATTATTTATGCATGTATATGCTATTTTGAAGGTATTTATGCATATTTAAAATATATAAGGAAACATTGGGTATCAACAACTGCCTCTCTTTACCCGGGAAGGATGAATGATTTTTCGGATAAAGAAATGATAGCCAATTTTGACCGGACAGGATGTTTTGAAAGATGGAGGCCAGATTCCAATTTTTGAGTTGCCTACATATCCCTGGTTTTACAGGAATCAGGCCATGTGTAGTTCTGAATTCATCCGCGGAGTATGCCGATAAAATTATTGCAAGAATGGACACGCGATGCAGAAGCAGCTACGGTGAGCGGTTAAGGCTCGGGGCGGTTGGAGGGAATCAGAGTGAGATTACTCCTGCTAGGATAGCGGTTGCTTACTATTTACCTGCAGATAACAGATGCTACAAACGTATTTGCAAAAATTTAAACATGATGTAGATTCCCTTTGGACCATGAGGGTTGTCTTTGGACGGTTAAAGATGACGTCCTTGGACCATGATGTCCTGGGCCATGAATTGTTTAATGCGGGATTTGCAAGCCATGAAATGGTGTTCTCGGGCCATGAAAATGGTGCCTCCGAACCATGATGCCTTTGAATAATGATGTGCAAATTTGGGAGATCCTCAGGCCATAGCATGATGTCTGTTGGCTATGAGGATGATGCCTTTAGACTATGACGCCTTCGGATAGATTGGCGATATTTTAGCCTATGATGTGCAATATTCATGATTTTATCAAGACAATTATTAGTCTTGTGAAATGGAGGGAGAAGCTTAGCCCAATTGGAAAGGAAATAGATAGTAAAATATAGCAATATCTATGCAAAAGGGACTGCTCTTAGTCCCATGTGAATGTGGAAGCAAGGATAATCCTCATGCAGGTAGAGAGGCAAGGATTAGCCTCGTGCAGGTGGGGAGTCAAGGATTAGACTCATGCAGGTGTGGAGTCAAGGATTAAAACTCATGCAAGTGGGGAGTAAGGTATTGGAATCACGCAAATAGGGAGTGAAGGATTAGCCTTATGCAAGTATGGAGCTAAGGATTAGACTCATACAAGTAGGGAGGCAAGGATTGGCCTCATGCAAGTATGGAATCAAGGATTAGACTCATGCAAGTAGGGAGGCAAGGATTAGCCTCATGCAAGTATGGAGTCAAGGATTAGAATCATGCAAGTAGGGAGGCAAATATTAGCCTCATGCAAGTATGGAGTCAAGGATTAGATTCATGCAAGTGGGGAGGTAGGGATTAGCCTCATGCAAGTATGGAGTCAAGGATTAGATTCATGCAAGTAGGGGGCAGGGATTAGCCTCATGTAATGTGGGGAGGCAAGGATTAGTCTCATGCAAGTAGGGAGGCAGAGATTAGCCTCGTGGAGTCAAGTATTAGACTCATGCAAATATGGAGGCAAGGATTAGCCTCGTGGAGTCAAGGATTAGACTCATGCAAATATGGAGGCAAGGATTAGACTTGTGGAGTCAAGGATTACACTCATACAAATATGGAGGCTAGGACTAGCCTCGTGGTTATGGAGGCAAGGATTAGCCTCATGCAGTTATGGTGGAAAGGATTAGCCTCATGCAGAGATCAAGTAGTAAGTAAAAGAAGCATGTGTCTTAGCTAGATATGTATATTCTGCGTCTGATGGCATGATTGATAGTGAATTTGCTTCATGTATACATATCTACGAACTCTATCGCTACGTCAAATATGCCTACGTTCAAAGAAAAATTGTAAATTATGTGAGGGGGAAGGTTGGTTCGTGCTCCTGTCGACTAGCTTTGCTCTGCTCCGCTCTGTAAGCCTTTCGAGTTCCCCTGGGTGGCACCTGACTGTCATGGAAATAGAATTTTTGAAAATATGCAATTATTGATAAAACAGAGTTATTTTAGAAATGTATTGGCATATTTAGATGAACTAGTGACTACCCGGCTTAAGAATTAACACTCTGATCCCCAATTAACTATTTCCCCAAGTTTATTTCTGCTAATTTGAATTTTTTGGGATGTTCGGTTTTGGGTTTCGGAGAGTTTTGAGATACTTAGTCCTTAAATGAGAGCGTAAGTGTTGGAAAATTGACCATAGTTGGAACAGAGTGAAGACAACCACGGAATAGAAATCCGATGGTTCCGTTAGCTCTATTGGGTGATTTTGGGGTTGGGAGAGGGTTCAGAATTTGTTTTGGAATTATGTAGCTAATTTAGGCTTGAAATGCCGAAGTTTGAATTTTTGAAGTTTCCGGTCTGATAGTGCGATTTTGATCCGAGAGTCAGAATGGAATTCCAGAAGTTACAGTAGTTCTATCATGTCATTTGGGATGTGTGTGTAAAATTTCAGGTCATTCGGATGTGGTTTGGTTAGGTTTTTGATCGAAATCGTATTTTGAGGAAAATTGGAGTTCTTAGGCTTCAATCCTTGATTTATTCGAGATTTCGATGTTGTTTTAGGTGGTTTAGGGATTGGCGCAAGTTTGAATGAGGTATTAGGTGTTATTGGTGCTTTTAGTTGAGGTCCCGGGGGCCTCGGGTGTGTTTCGGATGTTCAACAGGTCATTTTTCTCCTATTTTGAAATGCTATTTTTTGCTTCTGGTATACCGTTACGCGTTTGTGAATAGCCCTTCGTGTTCACGAAGCTTTGTTGATGACCACCTGGAAATTCTTCTTCACGTTCGCATAACACTCCCTGTGTTCGCGAAGCCCCGCTTTATTCCTCATCGCATTCGTGTCCACCATCACGCGTTCGTGTAGCTATGCAAGTCCACTCTTCGCATTCGCGTACTAGATCACGCGTTCGCGAAGAGCAATCTCTGTGCCATAATATTTTCCTTTGTCGCGTTCGCGTGCGGGCTTCCGCATCCGCGAAGCACATGTGGGCAGCCTTCAGTTTTTCTTCATCGCGAATGCGAGACTTCCTCCGCGTTCGTGATGATTTAATTATCTAGGCAAACTATAAGTTTTCCAAAATCGAGGGTTTATACCATAATTCATATTTTTGACTTGGGAGATCGGGAGATCATGATTTTTGAAGGGATTTTCACCTGGCCAACTTGGGTAAGTGATTCTTACTTGGTTTAGACTAATTTCCATGAATCTTTCCTTAAATTTTGGAACTTTGGTAGAAATTGGGAGAAAAATTGTTAGACCTAGAGATTGGGTTTTTGACATCCGATTTGAGAGGTTTTTATATGAATAGACTCGTGTGAGTGTGAGGATTATGAAAATATAAATTTCGCCCAATTTCGAGCGGTTGAACTGAGGGAAATTTTGGTCATTTTACCAAAATTCATGTATTAACTTTGAATTAAATCATAGAATCAGTTGCTTGAGATGTTATTTACAATATGCAATTGAATTGAATAGATTTGGGCCATTTGGAGTCGAATACTCGTGGCAAAAGCGTGGTTTCTAGTTGATTTTGAGCTGGTTCGAGGTAAGTGGCTTGTCTAACCTTGTGTGAGGTTTGGTAATTGAATTGCCTTGTGCGTGAGGTGACGGGCACGTACTTGTGCAAAATTGTTGGAAATCTGGTTTTTCTTAAAGTATTCATTAGCATATTTCTTTTCCTGCTTTATTATGCTTGTAAATTTAGCATGTTGTTAGTTAGAAAAGCATGTTTGGTTGACTTAAATTGCCTATTTGCTTAAACTGCCTTGATTGCATTACGTGAAGCATGTTAGTATAGGATTACTTGTTACCTTGATATGAAATTTCCATTTCTGAATATCTTCTTGCTATTGCTGTGTGTTTACATTGGGACTACGGATGTGGGATTCCAGTAGCTCCCCATTGTCTGGTTACATTGGGAATGCGGGTTCCATTCCCGATAGATCCCCCTACACATTTACCTTGGGACTGCGGGTTAGATTCCCGATATATCCCCCTGCATAGTTATATGGAACTATGGAAATGCACCCAGTAGATTCCCCTAGCACTGGGTATTTATATTTGGGGACTATGAATCGAGATTTTCGGTAGATCCCCCGCGCATTGATAGTTGGACTGCGAGACGGGATCCCGGGAGATCCTTCGAACACATATAGGATGGACTACGGGACGAAAATCCTGGGAGATCCACTGGATAGTTATGTCCGGTTGTTACCACTGTGTTGAGCTGTATTTCTCTCTGTTGTTTGTTTATGTCTGTCCTAGCTATTGCTGTTCTTTCAATTCTATGGCATTCCCTACTGTTGCACTTATTTATATTGTTTTAATTACAGTGTTAATCGTTATATCTTATTTGATCTTAGTAGGGCCCTGACCTTCCTCGTCACTACCCGACCGAGGTTAGGCTTGCCACTTACTGAGTACTATTGTGGTGTACTCATGCCTTTTCTGTGCATGTTTTTCATGTGCAGATCCAGGTACTTCTTCTCAGGCCTTCTATCCTTGAGGGAGGCAACTACTTAGAGACTTCAAGGTACATCTGCCACGTCCGCAGACCACGGAGTCCCTTTCTATTCCTGCCTTTTTAGTATTTAGCTCTTTTGTACTTTCTGATTTTATTAGACAAATTCCAGAGTTAGAGCTATGTAGTAGTTCTCTTTTCTTAACTTATGGTTCGTGGGTTTCCGGTCTTGGATTGAATATTGGTTTTGAGATTTACATATGGTGTGTGCCGAGTGGTCATTTAAACACTATTAATGCTTTATTACTATTTTAAATTGTTTTACTTCTGCAAGTTTAGTTATTTTGCCGCAAATTTAGGCTTACCTAGTCATAGAGACTAGGTGCCATCACGACGGTTCACAGAGGGTGAACTGGGGTTATGAAAAGTTGGTATCAGAGCTCTAGGTTCATAGGAGTCATGGATCACAAGCCGGTTTATTAGAGTCTCGCTGATCGGTACGGAGACGTCTGTACTTATCTGTGAGAGGCTATGTAACTGTTAGGAAAATTCCACTTCATTTGACTTCCCTATCGTGCGAGATTTTTGACATCACAATCTTAAACTTCTGCCTTCTATTCTCTCACAGATGGTGAGGACATGTGCTACTCAGATAATCAGGCACTCGCGCCCCCTACTGCAGCCGTCAGACGCCATAGTCGGGGTAGAGCCGAGGATGCCCACGTGGTGCAGCGAGAGAACCTGTGCGAGCTGCCGTCGAGGTACCACCAGCAGATCCAACCGGAGTCCAGGCACCTGTCATGCCTACTGCTAATACTACTCCAGCCCTTCAGGAGAATTTGGCACAGTTCCTGAGTATGTTTGGTACATTGATTCAGGCAGGATGTATTCAGGTTGTACCAACTACTTCACAGGCCAGGGGACGGACCCAGGCTCTCGTCGCCCCCACTCCAAAATAGCGAGTTCCTATTGGTCAGGTTCCAGCTTGATAGTGAAATAACCTGTGGTCCTAGTTCAGCGGGTGGTGAGGACCTCTCGCCGAGTAGAGGAGAGGTGGGTCTAGGAGAGAGACGATAGACGAGATCGGGAGAGAGAGTATAGGGAAGTGAGTAGACCTCGTATATTGGAGAGACCCACTGGTCCTTATTTTTGAGGAAGAGTACGGCATGGTAGAGATTTTGTGGGTCAACCAGCTCAGTTTACATCTCAGATTTCACACAGCTTTTTAGGTGTTCAGGGGTCTTGGAGTACCCGTACCGCACAGTTTCCACTTCCACATCAGCTGCGAGGTTGCTTTGAATGTGGTGACATACACCATGTGGTGAGGTATTGCCCTAGACTTGGGAGGAGTGCACCTCCATAGACTTCTCAGTCACAGCGTGCCCCGTAGAGTTCTTAGGCTATGGTTACAGCCCCAGTTGCTACCTGCACCGAGGCTGTTGCCTCCGATTCTGTCACCACAGGTATTGTCATGGTTTGTTGTAGAGGTTTATCGGTTCTGTTCGATCTAGGATCCACTTATTCTTGTGTATCTTCTTATTTTGTTCCACATCTGGGTGTATCTCGGGGTTCTTTGAGTTCCCCTATTTATGTTTCTACTCCTGTGGGAGATTCTCTTGTTATGGACTGCGTTTATCGGTCGTGTTTGGTTGCTCTTAGTGGTTTTGAGATCAGAGCCGATTTATTGTTACTCAGTATGGTTGATTTTGATATTATTTTGGGCATGGACTGGTTGTCGCCCCATTATGCTATTCTTGATTGTCATGCTAAGACCGTGATGCTAGCTATGCTAGGTGTACCGTGTGTTGAGTGGAGGAGTACTTTAGATCACACTCCCAATAGAGTTATTTCTTTCCTTAAGGCTTATCGTATGGTTGAGAAAGGGTGTGACGTGTATTTAGCTTATGTGAGAGATGTCCGTGTTGATACCCCTTTTGTTGATTCAGTCCCTGTAGTACATGATTTTTTTCCAATGTTTTCCCAGCTGATCTTTCGGGCATGCTGCTTGATAGAGATATTGATTTTGGCATTGATCTATTGCCGGGCACTCAACCCATTTCTATTCCTCCGTATCTTATGCTCCTCCTGAGTTGAATGATCAGTTACAAGAATTACTTGATAAGGGTTTTATCCGGCCCAGAGTTTTACCTTGGGGTGGCCCTGTCTTGTTTGTGAAGAAAATGGATGGTTCTATGCGTATGTGTATCGATTATCGTTAGTTGAAGAAGGTTACAGTGAATAACCGCTATCTTTTGCCCCCTATTGTTGATCTATTTGACCACCTTCAGGGAGAACATGTGTTGTCTAAGATTGACTTGCGCTCGGGTTGCCATCAGTTGAAAATTCGAGAGCTAGATATTGTGAAGACTGCTTCCAGGACTTGGTATGGGCATTACGAGTTCCTAGTTATGTCTTTTGGGTTGACCAATGCCCCATCAGCCTTCATGAATTTGATGCACAGTGTATTCTGGCCATATCTTGACTCTTATGTCATTATTTTTACTGATGATATTCTGGTGTATTCTCGGAGTCGGGAAGATCATGGGCAGCACCTGAGGACAGTGCTTCAGACTCTGAGGGAAAAGAAGTTATATGCAAAGTTCTCAAAATGTGAGTTTTGGTTGGATTATGTGGCATTCTTAAGCCACGTAGTATCGAGTGAGGGTATTCGGGTGGATCCGAAGAAGATAGAGGTCGTGCAGAGTTGGCCCAGACCATCCTCAGCTACAGAGATTCATGGTTTCCTGGCTTGGTGGGCTACTACCGTCGTTTTGTGGAGAGGTTTTCATCAATCGCAGTCCCTATGACTAGACTAACCTAGAAGGGTGCTCCACTCCAGTGGACGAAAGAGTGCGAGGCGAGCTTTAGAAGCTCAAGATAGCTTTGACTATGGCCCCAGTTTTGATATTACCTACAGGTTCAGGGTATTATACTGTCTATTGTGATGCCTCAAGAGTTGGCCTTGGAGCGGTATTGCTACAGGACGTTAGGGTGATTCCCTACGAGTCTAGACAATTGAAGATACATGAGAAGAATTATCCTGTCCATGATATTAAGTTAGCTGCCATTGTTCACGCCCTGAAGTTTTGGCACCATTATTTATACAGGGTTCCCTCTGAGATTTATACAGACCATCGAAGCTTGCATCACTCAAGCAGAAGGACCTAAATTTGTGCCAGAGGAGGTGGTCGGAGTTGCTGAAGGATTATGACGTCGCTATTTTATATCACCCGGGCAAGGCTAATGTGATGGCTGATGCCTTGATTCACTGGGTGGAGAGTTTGGGGAGTTTGGCATATTGACCAGCATCAGAGAGGCCTATGGCGATGGATGTTCAGGCTTTAGCTATCCAGTTTGTGAGATTGGATCTTTTGAAGACCACTTGGGTTAGCTTGCGTGGTTTCTTGGTCTTCCTTATTTGATCGTATCAGGGAGCAGCAGTATGACGACCCTCATTTGCTTGTCCTCAAGGACAAGGTTCAGCACGGTAATGCCAGAGATGTGACTATTGGAGATGATGGGGTATTGAGGATGCAGGGTCGGATTGTTTACCTAAAGTTGATGGGCTACTAGAGTCGATTCTAGAGGAGGCCCATAGTTCGCGGTATTCCATCCATTTGGGTGCCGCGAAGATGTATCAGGATTTGAGGCAGCACTATTGGTAGAGGCGGATGAAGAAAGATATAGTTTGATTTGTAGCTAGGTGCCTCAACTGTCAGCAGGTGAAGTATGAACAAAAGAGATCGGGTGGTTTGCTTCAGTATATAGAGATTTCGGAGTGGAAGTGGGAGCGTATAACCATGGATTTTGTAACTGGACTTCCATGGACTCAGAAAAAGTTTGATGCCATTTGGGTTATTGTGGATCAGCTGACCAAGTCCGCTCATTTCATTCCTATGTGTACCACTTATTCTTTGGAGCGGTTGGCTGAGATTTATATCCGGGAGATTGTTCGTTTGCATGGTATCCCAATTTTTATCATTTTAGACAGAGGTACTCAGCTCACATCGCAGTTCTGGAGAGTCGTTCAGCAGGAGTTAGGTACTCGAGTGGAGTTGAGCATGACATTTCACCCTCAGACGGACGGGTAGTCCGAGCGCACTATTCAGATTCTTGAGGATATGCTCCGTGCGTGTGTGATGGAGTTTGGGGGGTTCTTGGGATCAATTCTTGCCATTGGCGGAGTTTACTTACAATAACAATTATCAGTCCATCATTCAGATGGCACCGTATGAGGCCTTGTATGGTAGGCGGTATAGATCTGTGGTGGGTTGGTTCGAGCCGGGTGAGGCTAGGTTATTAGGTACAAATTTGGTTCAGGATGCTTTAGAGAAGGATAAGGTGATTCAGGATAGGATCCGTACAGCCCAGTCCAGACAGAAGAGCTATGCGGAACGGAAGGTTCGTGACGTTTCCTATATGGTTGGAGAGTGAGTTCTGCTTCGGGTTTCGCCTATGAAAGGCGTTATGAGATTTGGGAAGAAAGGGAAGTTGAGTCAGAGGTTTATTGGCCCTTTTGAGATATTGAGGTGAGTTGGGGAGGTCGCGTATGAGCTTGCCTTACCTCCCATCCTGGCAGGGGTTCATCCAGTTCATGTTTTGATGCTCCGAAGATATCACAGTGATCCATCGTACGTGTTGGATTTCAGTTCAGCCCAGTTGGACAAGAATTTATCCTATGTTGAGGAGCTAGTGGCTATATTGGACAGGCAGGCCATAAAGTTAGGATCAAAGAATATTGCTTCAGTAAAGGTTCAGTGGTGGGGTCAGCCGGTCAAGGAGGTGATCTGGGAGACCGAGCAGGATATGCGCAGCCGTTACCCTCATTTTTTCATTACTTCAGGTATGTCTCTATGCTCGTTCGAGGATGAACGAATGCTTAACTGTAGGAGGATGTGACGACCCGTCCGGTCGTCTTAAGAATTAATGCCCCGATCCCCTATTAACTGTTTTCCCCAAGCTTATTTCTGCAAATTTGAATTTGCTGGGATGTTCAGTTTTGGGTTTCAAAGAGTTTTGGGACACTTAGTCCCTAAATGAGAGCTTAAGTGTTGAAAAATTAACTATAGTCGGAACAGTATGAAGACCGCCTCGAAATGGAAATCCGATAGTTCCATTAGCTCTATTGGGTGATTTTGGGGTTGGGAGCATGTTCGGATTTTATTTTGGAATTCCGTAGCTAATTTAGGCTTGAAATGCCCGAAGTTTCTGGTCCAATAGTGAGATTTTGATCCGAAGGTCGGAATGGAATTTCGGAAGTTGCAGTAGTTCCGTCATGTCATTTGGGATGTGTGTGTAACATTTCAGGCCATTCAGACGTGGTTTGGTTAGGTTTTTGATCGAAATCGTATTTTGAGTAAAAGTGGAGTTCTCAGGCTTAAATCCTTGATTTATTCGAGATTCCGATGTTGTTTTAGGTGGTTTAGGGATTGGTGCAAGTTTGAAATAGGTATTAGGTGTTGTTGGTGCTTTTGGTTGAGGTCCCAGGGGCCTCGGGTGTGTTTCAGAAGCTCAACGGGTTATTTTCTCCTATTTTGAACTGTTGTTTTCTGCTTTTGGCATCCTTTTACGCGTTCGCGAATAGCCCTTCGTGTTCGCGAAGCTTTGTTGATGACCACCTGGAAATTCTTCTTTGCATTCGCGTAACACTCCCCGCATTCATGAAGCCCCGCTTTATTTCTCATCGCGTTCGCGTACACCATCATGCGTTCGCGTAGCTATGCAAGTCCACTTTTTGCGTTCGCATACTAGATCACGCGTTCGCGAAGAGCAATCTCTATGCCATAATATTTTCCTTCTTCGCGTTCGTGTGCGGGCTTCCACATTCGTGAAGCACATCTGGGAAGCCTTAATTTTTTTCTTCATTGCGAACGCGAGACTTCCTCCATGTTCGCGATGCTTTAATTATCTGGGCAGACTATAAGTTTTCCAAAATTGAGGGTTTGTACCATAATTCATATTTTTGACTTGGGAGCTCCGGAGATCACGATTTTTTAAGGGATTTTCACCTGGGCAACTTGGGTAAGTGATTCTTACTCGGTTTAAACTAATTTCCATGAATCTTTTCTTAAATTCATCCTTAAATTTTGGAATATTTGTAGAAATTGGGAGAAACGTTCCTAGACCTAGAGATTGGGTTTTGATTGGGTTTTTGACATCCGATTTGAGAGATTTTATATGAATAGACTTGTGTGAGTGTTAGGATTCTGAAAATATAAATTTCGCCCGATTTCGAGATGTTGGCCTGAGGGGCATTTTGGTTATTTTACCTAAATTTACGTATTAGCTTTGAATTAAATTGTAGAATCAGTTGCTTGAGATATTATTTACAATATGCAATTGAATTTAATAGATTTGGTCCATTTGGAGTCGAATACTCATGGCAAAAGCGTGGTTTCTAGTTTATTTTGAGCCAGTTCGAGGTAAGTGGCTTGTCTAACCTTGTGTGGGGGACCTTTCCCTTAGGATTGGTATATTTGGTAACTGAATTGCCTTGTGCATGAGGTGACGGGCGCGTACTTTTGCAAAATTATTGTAAATCTGATTTTTCTTAAAGTATTCATTAGCATATTTCTTTTCCTGCTTTATTATGCTTGTAAATTTAGCACGTTGTTAGTTAGAAAAGCATGTTTGGTTGACTTAAATTGCCTATTTGCTTAAATTGCCTTGATTGCATTACGTGAAGCTTGTTAGTCTAGGATTACTTGTTGGCTTGATATGAAATTTCCATTTATGAATATCTTCTTGCTATTGCTATGTGTTTACATTGGGACTACGGATGTGGGATTCCGGTAGCTCCCCCTTGTCTGTTTACTTTGGGACTGCGGGTTCGATTCCCGATAGATCCCTATGTACATTTACTTTGGGACTGTGGGTTAGATTCCCGATAAATCCTCCCTGCACAGTTATATGGAACTACGGAAACGCACCCAGTAGATTCCCCCAGTACTGGGTATTTATATTTGGGGACTACAGATTGAGATTTTCGGTAGATCCCCCGCGCATTGACAGTTGGACTACGGGACGGGTTCCCGGGAGATCTTTCAGACACATATATGATGGACTACGGGATAAAAATCCGGGGAGATCCACTGGATAGTTGTGATTGGGACCTCAGGACGGTATCCTAGAAGGTGCCCCGGTTGTTACCACTGTGTTGAGCTGTATTTCTTTCTGTTGTTTGTTTGTCTCTGTCCTAGCTGTTGCTGTTCTTTTAATTCTATGTCATTCCCTACTGTTGCACTTATTTATATTGTTTTAATTACACTGTTAACCCTTTTATATTATTTGATCTCAGTAGGGCCTTAACCTTCCTCGTCACTACCCGACCGAGGTTAGGATTGGCACTTAGTGAGTACCTTTGTGGTGTACTCGTGCCTCTTCTGTGAATGTTTTTCATGTGCAGATCTAGGTACTTCTTCTCAAGCCTACTATCCTTTAGGGAGGCGACTACTTAGAGACTTCGAGGTACATCTGCTGCGTTCGTAGACCAAGGAGTCCCTTTCTATTCCTGCCTTTTTAGTATTTAGCCCTTCTGTACTTTCTGATTTTATTAGACAAATTTCAGAGTTAGAGCTATGTAGTATTTCTCTTTTCTTAGTTTTGATTCATTGGTTTTCGGGTCTTGGATTGAATATTGATTTTGAGATTTACATATGGTGTGTGCCGAGCGGCCTTTTAAACACTACTAATGCTTTATTCCTATTTTTAAATTGTTTTACTTCCGCAAATTCAGTTATTTTTCCGCAAATTTTAGGCTTACCTAGTCATAGAGACTAGGTGCCCCCACGACGGTTCACGGAGGGCGAACTGAGGTTGTGACAACAATACATTTCAAAGGCATTGCAGCTATCTCATGTCAGAATTTTGAGGGTCCTCCTCAAAATTTTGCCCCAGTTTAGTAGATGAACTTTTGACCGTTTGCAGATGATGGATCCTGCTGAACCTTCTTCAGAATTTTTAGAATCCTTCTTAAAATTATACCCCAGTTGTTGACTGATTACGCACTTCCTGGCATATGACGGAGTTAGCTGGACTTACTCCGAAATTTTGAGGGTCCTCCTCAAAATTCTGCCCCAGTTTATGATCTTGGGGGAAACGAAAATTTATTATAATATGACCAAACCCATAAGGCTGCCTACGTATCCCCTCTTAAATGGGAATCAAGTCAAGCGTAGTTCAATTACATCATGTGAATGTGAAACATCTGAGCATAATATCTTTTGACTGCATCTGAGTTGATTGGTTTATGCAAGACTTCTCCGTCTATTTCTGCGAGTATGAGTGCTCCTCCTATTAGTACTCTGTGAACCATGTATGGACCTTTCCAATTAGGAGAGGATTTCCCTTTGGCTTCATCTTGATGTGGGAAGATTTCTTCAATACCAGTTGTCCTTGTGCGAACTGTCTTGTTTTGACCCTTTTGTTAAAAGCTCTAGACATTCTATTCTGATAAAGTTGGCCGTGACACATTGCGTTCATCCTCTTTCCATTGATAAGGGCCAATTGTTCATAGCGGCTCCTTATCCACTTTGCATCACTAAGTTCAGCTTCTTGTATGATTCTTAGAGAAGGAATCTCCACCTCGGCTAGGATGACAGCCTCGGTACCATACACCAACATGTAGGGGGTTGCCCCGGTTGATGTACGAACGGTGGTGCAGTACCCTAACAGATCAAAAAGTAACTTCTCATGCCACTGTTTGTGGTTCTTTACCATTTTCCTTAATATCTTCTTAATATTTTTGTTGGTGGCTTCTACGACTCCATTCATCTGCGGTCTGTAGGCTGTGGAATTCTTGTGCTTGATTTTGAAATCTTCACACATAGCTTTCATCAGATCACTGTTGATATTGACAATGTTGTCAGTAATAATGGACTCGAGAACTCCGAATCGGCAGACAATACGATCCTTGACAAAATGTGCAATCCATTTTGTGAAGTAATCAATGGCTACCAGAATGAACCTATGTCCGTTTGAGGTAGTGGGCTCAATCGGGCCAATAATATCCATTCCCCAAAAGGCGAATGACCAAGTTGAGCTTGTTGCATTGAGCTTATTTGGTGGTACTTTTATCATATCGGCGTCTACTTGACACTGAAAGCACTTGCGACATACTAGATGCAATCCGTCTCCATGGTCATCCAAAAGTAACCTGCCCTGAGTATCTTCTTAGCCAAAACGAAACCATTCATGTGAGGACCACAGGTCCTAGCATGCACATCCTCAAGTAGCTTAGAATCTTCTTTTGCGTCGACACATCTTAGTAAACCCAAATCACAAGTTCTTCTATACAAGTTCCCTTCGCTGTGGAAGAAGTGATTTGGCAATCTTCGGAGCGTGCATTTCTGAGTGTGATTTTCATGCTCCGGGTATTCCCCTTTTGATAAGTATTCTTTGATGTCATGGAACCAAGGCTTTCCATCCGCTTCTTCCTTGACATGAGCACAATATGCCGGCTAATTATAGATCCTCACTAGAACGGGGTCAATATAGTTATTATCTATATGTTGTATCATTAATGACAAAGTGGCTAATGCGTCGGCAAACTCATTCTGGATTCTGGGCACATGTCAAAATTCTATCTTTGTGAACCTCTTTCTCAATTTTTGCACATGGTGCAGATATGGAAATATCTTGAAATTCTTGGTAGCCCACTCTCCTTGCACCTGGTGCACAAGCAAATCTAAATCACCGATCTCCAGTAACTCCTGAATGCTCATGTCGACTTCCATGTTGAGCCCTAGTATGCAGGCTTCATATTCTGCCATATTGTTAGTGCAGGGAAATCTGAGTTTAGCAGATACCGGATAATGCTGGCCCGTTTCTGATACCAAAACTGCTCCAATGCCTACTCCTTTGAAATTTGCAGCTCCGTAAAAAAAAACCTTCAACCGTCATATACTTCGGTAATGTCTTCTCCTACAAATGATACCTCTTCATCAGGAAAATATGTTTTCAAGGGTTCGTATTCTCCTCCCACCGGATTTTCAGCAAGGCGATCTGCTAATGCTTGTCCCTTGACTGCCTTTTCGATTACATAGACGATATCAAACTCACTCAATAGTATATTCCATTTAGCCAACTTTCCAGTGGACATGGGCTTCTAAATATATACTTTAGAGGATCCATCCTGGATATGAGGTATGTAGTGTACGCACAGAACTAATGCCTTAACTTCTGCGTATACGAGAACCTCGAATGCACATTTTGCAGGGTTCAATTTCAAATTGTACCTCCTTAGCCTGTCGAAGAACTTCCTCAAGTCTACTATGTGATCTGCGACCCTCTTGGATTTGATAATGACATTGTCCACATATACCTCTATTTCTTTGTGTATCATATCATGGAAGATGGTTGTCATGACCATCATGTAGGTGACCCCAGCATTCTTCATATCAAATGGCATCATCTTGTAACAATATACACCCCATAGTGTAATAAAAGTTGTCTTTTCTGTATCTTCTTCATCCATCCAAATCTGATGATAACCTGCGAAGCAACTACAAAGGATTGGAATTCATACTTGGCGCAGTTATCGATTAGGATGTGTATATTTGGTAGTGGGAAGTCGTCCTTGGGAATTGCTCTATTTAAATCCTGGTAGTCAACACATACTTTGACCTTCCCGTCTTTCTTCGGAACTGGCATATTGTTAACTAACCAGGTTGGGTACTCAACTACCTTGAGAACTTTGGCTTTGACCTTTTTGGTAATTTTCTCCTTGATTTTCAGGCTCCTGTTTGGTTTGAACTTCTTGAGTTTCTATTTTACTGGCGGACACATGGGGTAAGTAGGCAACTTACTATAGAAGTGCTCAAACCAGTCATGTCATTATATGACCGGGCAAAAATATCCTCATACTCCTTTAGGAACCGAAAGTACTCCTCCTTTTCTAGTGGTGACAAGTGAATGCTGATGTGGGTCTCCCAAATTTACTGCTTCTGTCTCGTCCAGATTGGACTTAGGCTTATTGTCAAAGCTTTCAAGATCTTTGACAATTTCCTCGGGTATCTCATTTTCTTCCTCTGAATCACTATTGTGATGTGCATTGCCTCATTACATGTCACAGTCACTGGTTCATCAGGAAAAGTAATAATAACACTGTAGAAAGGAAAAGTATAAAAATAATAATGAATAATTATAAAGGACAAATGCATTTGATTAAAATAGAGAAAATTGTTCAAACAAAGCTTGGCTCGATGAATCGAGCATTTATTTTGAAACAAGTAAATCTTAAAACAAAATTTCTGGAAATCTTAAATGCCTAGAATGGCTATAGATGTAAATTCTGCCAAGCTACCCAGGGACTCGGCGGGCTCGGGATGGTGTGGCGGTCCAGTTTCTGAGAACGGTTCCATTTTTCACGGTCTGAATAATGAGGCCTTCTTCCTCCTCCTCCAAATTTATGGCACCGCAGTCCATGTCTTCATCCTCCAAGAACAAATTCTTTAACCCAGTTAGTACTTCTTCTTATACAGTTCTCCATATTGTGTCGGCCTGGTGGAAAGCTTGTTCCAAACGTGGCACTGGTTGCATAAGAGTGTAATATGGTCCATTGCATGGAGGTGACCAGTTCCTGTACTCTTTCCATATGTACTGGTACCTAAGCCCAAAGGTGGTACCATGGTTTTTCAGCTGTATTGGTTTGGTGATACCTTGGAGGTTCTTTCCTAACCCTTTGTCGGGTTCATACCCGGACCATTCTAGTATTCTTTCTAATTTGTTACTCCACTACTTATCCTTCTCGACGACATTGACCCACTCAATGTGATGATAGGTTTCCCCTCCTAGCCTTCTTCTATGTCCAACGGCCGGGATGGTCTGACTGGTGTAAATGGGGTTACTTCCATCCCCATGAATGATCACCTCCTGGCAATTTCATTCAAACTTCACGGCTTGATGTAGTGTAGAAGGTATGACTCTAGCGGTATGGATCCATTGTCGGCCCAATAGAAGATTATACGAGGCCGGTATGTCAAGCACCTGAAACTCGACGTCGAACCAAGTTGGCCCTATCTGCAAGCAAAGGTTGATTTCCCCGATTGTGTCCCTTTGGGACCTATCGGAAACCTTCATATTTATGCTTCCTACCCGTATTTCGTGGAAGACTTTGTCCAACCTCTTCAGGGTGTCCAATGGACAAATATTTAGGCTCGAACCTCCATCAACCAGGACCCTGCAATGAACTTGTCTTCAAATTGCACCGTGATATGCAATGCTTGATTGTGATTCAAACCCTCAGGTGGTAGCTCATCTTCATGGAAGATAATCTTATGGCTCTCTAGCAATTGCCCAACCATGTTGGCCATTTCTCCACCAGTGATGTTATTCAGTACATAAACCTCGCTCAGTACTTTTATTAAAGCGTTCTTGTGTATTTCTAAATTCTGCAACAATGACAGGATAGATATTTGAGCAAGGACTTTGTTCAAATGGTCAACAATAGAGTGTTCCTTTGCCTGCACCTTCCTACACAGGTCCTCCGGCCCGGTCTCAATGATAGGCTGCCTAGCAGCAGCCTCCTCACTTGATCCTCCTAAATGTTCTGGTGTATAGACTCTTCCAGTTCTAATCATTCCTTGTGCAACATCATATTCCTCTATTTTGGACTTCCCTTTTCACCGAGCCTCAGTAACATAATCCCAGGGTATTGCTTTTGAGTTGAATGGGGGTGTGGTTGACACTGTCACAGTAAAAGGTGTGACTATTTCTGCTTTAAATAGCGCGGAGGTGGCTGCGGGAGAAGCTACTTCTACCTCAAATGGAACTGATGCATTTACCTTAACATCAATAGGTGCCTGAGTTTGAACCATAATAGGAGTAAGTGTGACTGCAACTTTAGAGTCATCGCTTTAAAGTTGACCCATCAGGGTCCCATTCCTCATTTTTTTCTATAACATGTACACTATCCCCTCTATGGACAGGGAAGGGATTGTTGTGGACATTAGGTGCAGCATCCTTTGCTTGTATGATCTTGTTGTCAATGAGTGTCTGGATATTATCCTTTAATGTTCGTCACTCAGCAGTGGTGTGCCCTTTCATACCAGAATGGTATGCACAAGTTTTGTTCAAATTGACCCATTGGGATGGATTTTCTAGTGCCACAACAGGAACAGGAGTGATGTAGCCTGCGGCTTTCAACCTTTCATACAGTTGGTCGATGGACTCAGCAATGACGGTGTATTGTCTGGGTGGCTTGCGGTCGAAGTTGGGTCTCGGTCTTGGGTAATTTTGGTGAGTTGATGGTGATTAGAAGTGGGATGGTTGAGAGTTGTAGGTGTGATGGACAGAGGCTGGTTGGGAATATCTGGGAGATAAAGGTTGGTATGTAGGCGGTGATGTTTGATATGTGGGTGGAGGTGTTTGATATGTGGGAGGAGATGTTTGATATGTGAATGGCGATTTTGGGCCCTAGGCCACCATTACTGCACCAACATCTCTCTTTTTCGATATACCGCCTAATTGTAGTGCCTTATTTGTGACTTGCAGTGCCTCAAAGTTTGTTACCATCCCGTTATTGATTCCTTCCTCGATCCTTTCCCCGAGCTTGATAATATAAGAGAATTTTTAATTTTTGATGACCATCAATCTCTCATAATATTGTGGATCCTGTGCCCTAACAAAGAATTTATTCATCTGTTCTTCATCTAAAGAGGGCCTAACTTTGGCTGCTTCCGACCTCCAACGAGTAGCATACTCGCGGAAAGTTTCAGTTGGTTTCTTCTTCAGATTCTGAATGTAGAAAACATCAGGTGCATTTTTTGCGTTAAACCTGAATCGGTCCATTAACTACGGCACCATGCTTTCAATACCTTGAACTCGACTTGTTAACTTCTTGAGTTCTTCAACTATGTTTTTAATGAGCAAGTCTTTTTCGGAAGATTTCAATGTACAGGAGATTGGTTAGGTAGAATGAGGTATAGTTTCCACATATATGGGGTTGCTTTGATGGGTTCCCGAGACTTGGGTAAAGTGATGTTCATTGGTGGAGTTTTGTTGATCGGGAATGAGTTGTGGTATATTTTGGGGAGTATGGTAAGTGGTGGTTGGCGGGTAATGAATTGGTTGATGATGATGTTGTGGTGTTGGGGATGGTAGCAGATTGATGTTTTGGGGTGGAGTTGCGTATTGATTTGGTGAGATAGGATTTTGTGGCCGTTGGCTTTGTGTGTTTTGAGGAGGTGGTGGGTTCTTTGCACTTTATTGGTGGACATCGGCGACGTTGAGGGTGAGTGACATGTTTGCCAAGTTGCGGACCTGCTCAAGTTCTCCTTGCAGTTCTTGTATCTTTTTTTCCTGTCTCAAAACCAATTCATTTAGGGCCGGAGTACTACGGCCATCGGAAGTCTCTGCGTTCTCAACGTTTTTCTTTAGGATTCCGCTTAAGTCATCCATTTTTCTATTTCCTTTGCCCTTTGTTTTGATTGGAGGAGGAGGAGGTGGAGGGCCTCTAGATCTGGTGTGGTACGCTGAAGTGGCCAGTATGAGCGAACCAACCTAAGGGGATGGGAATAATAAAAAATAATGAAAACAAAAGGTAACAAGTCAGTGAGGATCCTGAAATGCTTGTAGTATTTAAACACATATTGTGGAAATGCAAATTTGTATCCTATTTTGGGAGCCTCGTTGTGCCCGAGGTAGGCCTAGCAACAAATCAATTTGGAGAACTTTTAATGCCAATAAATGCTTCATTTAATAATATAAAAATACATAAATCCCAAAATGACACTAATATGAAAATAAAATAAGTCACTACTCGCACTTGGCCTTTTTACATTTTAGGAAAAGCAAGTAAATTTAATCTATTTGGTCCTAGAAGGACCTTCTCAAGATTCAATCTTTCTTACTCCATCATATAGGTCCCCCAGCTCACGCATCCCCAGCAGCAAGTAGGCTCTAGCCAAATGTCCTCCTTCAGCTCCCTCAGCATTCTAGCAATTTTCAATCCTCTTTATGACTTTGCCTTCCAGCTTCACTATTCCTCACTCAAGATATTCCAGTTTCCTGTTGGAAGTGACTGCCATTTCTTTCCATTCTTCGATCAACCTCACATTCCTCTCATGTATTTCCCGGTGCACATTCTCAGAGTCGTGGACTCTTTTGCGCAGCCTATTGTACTTGACTTGATCTTCATCTTCCTCATCTATGATTCTGTTCCCTCGACCGGCCCCTGGTTTCACCATCCATTTAAGATTGTCCTCTAACCATGCTGGATAGAGAGGCTTGCACCCTGCATGATACCTATCTGGCTTAATGGTATTCTTCTCCATGATGATTTTGCAATGCCACATGTGCTGAGCTTGGCACTTGTAAGGAACATCGTCATCTTAAAAGTCTACCTTGAAATGACTCATCTTGACAACCCTTGGTACAAACTGTTTCCTACCTGCTTGCCTGATAATACGTATAGGGACATATGGGTGTATCCCTCTCAACCCGATCAGCACCAAGTGTCGGGCGTCCATGGATCTGATAATAAATTCATTCGATGGGAACCGTTCAAACATCCACTGTACCTATTCCTCGGTTATATTGTTAAAGAACTCTACCCATTCTTTGGCGCTTTACGGCTGAGCAAATATGTCTGGAATGTAAGTCATCTACTTAGGGTGATGGAAGGCAATATGGTCATTCCAATCCCTTCACGGGAATTCCTGACGATAGCGACCCTTTTGGAAATGCTCCAACAACCACAACTATAGTAACAAATTACAACCTTCGAAATGCTTGACCCCTCTTTGACAACGCTCCAGTGCAGTGTAGATGTCAGCTATGATCATGGGGACTATTGTATATGTCTGTCCATTAATCCCTTCCATTAGATCCTTAGCGACCATGGCTAACCTAGTATGGATTTATCCTTTTTTCATTAGGAACACTATCAGGCCTAGAAAGCAAACGATGAATACAAACACTCTGCAGTAGATGTGACCTAATGAAGTGAGAGAGATCTCATCATGGTAAGTGCGAAAAGACTTTCTATGGCCATAACTCTCGTACATGTATTCGAAAGGTATGTAGGAATCCTTCAAGCATACTAGGTCAACATTCTTCTTCAACCCCATCATCTTCAAAAATCCCCTGCCCGTACGGTTTTCTGGTACTAATAGCCCGGGACTATCCCAAGTCAATCCTGCAAGTCCTCCTATTTCCTCTAGAAACGGTGTCATTTCTATGTCACCGAAACAAAACACGGCTATTTCACTATCCCAGAATAAAGTGGCAGCTTTGATCAATTTGTTGTTTGGCTCAACATCTAGCAAGGAAGGCAGGTTACCTAGGTACTTTTCACATGTTTCTTGTCACTTGAGGAAAGGTCCTCCCACCAATATAGCAACAATGGTAGGATGTTGCTAACCATACAGAATCTGGGGATCTTGTGCCTCATTTTCTGCAAAACAAAAGGGTCAGACCTTACCCCTACCGGACTCGACTATCTATACATTTACGATCAACATATCGACATTTAGTTCTCCAAATTAATGTATAGAATGTGGTTGTGTCCGTTGGGATTATGGAAAACCCAATGGACTTCGGATAAGGCTTATCTTAAAGAATCATTATGGAGATGACATAACTGATCCGACTAGGTTTGACCATGATGCATGAATAGTTTTAACCAGAGTAAGGTTTCTATAGGGTTTTAGACTGGTAACCTCGCGTGGACAACTCGAGGGGGAAGGAAGGGAACCTTCGACTGCACCGCTGATCAACTAGTTTCACCATAAATAAGCCTTTCCGAATTTGAGGGTAGATAAATAGGAAGAGCGCAACCACTCATTAAAGCATTGCTATAGGATTTGAGACGCACGAGTAGAATATGATGCAGATCATGATTTATGCAGCAATTAATAACATGTATTCAAGTATTTTCACGTAGGAAAAATAAATACAGTATTTAAATAATTAAAAAGACAGTTACGGGAAAAGAAAACAAAGATGCGAGTCAGTTTCATGAATAAAAGAAACATCAATGCTTAAAATAGGCAGTTAAATTCAAATAAAGGGAGAGGGGTACGGGAAAAGCATGCTTGGACTAATTTGTAAAAGATAAGTTCGTTATGGTAAGAGCCTAAAAATATCCCAACAAAGTCGCCATGCTACCGTGCCCCCTTTTTTCCTTCATCGCAGAGAGAGATCGGGTTTTCGACATTCCATGGGATGTGATAACTCTTTTCCTTTTGGGAGTTGGGTATTTTGAAGAGTCGCCACCTAAAAAATTATGGTGCGCTAGGGAACCTAGAGTGATTAACTCTTGGATTGGTTTGCATTAGCAGAGAATTAGGGTAAGGGCTCGAAATAGCCTTGAGGGGAAGGTGTTAGGCACCCCCTTAGTCCACAACTGTGGGGCCCGGCCGAACTTATATTCACAAATTAGTCCATTACAAATAAACAGCTAAATCAAATAAGTTGCAAGTAAAGCACGTTGGATAACTCAAGTAATAAGATAAAGATTTTTGAACAAATTATAAATAAAGGTTTTAAATAAATAAGGAATTTTTTGTAAAGGAGGAGTCCTAGGTTGGTTAGCCTATAGGATCTCCCGCACACAATGTCCGGTAAACACTCCTCGATGAGGGGCTACACGTGACATTAGCGTGTAGTCATCATATTCCATATCTACCCTTCTCATCCCCTTAGTGGTCATGCAAAGCGAGTGTTTGGTCAGCGATCTCTATTGCGTGCTGCTACCCATCCATTCTTAATGGTCCTGGAGAGATTTAGGACCTCTACCTATAGGTGGTTCTAGACAGACCCCTAAGGTTTTAAAGGTGAAAATTCTAAGGCGACAGGCAAAATAATTAGGACTTTCAGAACATAAAGGGAGCAATTAGAGGTTCAAAGTTTCCTCCTCAAACAAGGCGCATAAAAAGCACGACTCAAGCACAATTAAGGGCTTTTTATTAGACATTATCTAGGTGAATATGCAAAAGACAAGCAATTTATGTTATAAACTCAGGGGTAATAACCCTAGCAGTTGCCTATTGATTTTTAAAACCTGTTAGGACCAGTAAAATATCAAGCAATAGAAACAGTTTCAGAGTTGCAGTTTTGAAAACGACCTAAAAGCTTGCATATACGCAGAGTAATTATGATTACATTTTTTATAGTGAGACAAGGCACGTTTTAGAACAAACTTCTTTAATACCTATAGGCATGTTGTCTAATGATAGATTGAGAGAGTTTTAAAATACTTTTTTTAGGAAATATAAACTACTTAATTAAACCAATTCAGAAGCGAACTAAACCTGGACTTAGTTGAATTATTTAGACTAGTTTAGATTGACACGCAGGATTTCGAGTATGGTTCCCTATAGGCATGATATCTAACTTTGATACTGATTTTAAGGACTGGCAAGCATGATGACACATGGAAACACACATAAATACTTGTACAATAGAATCTAGGTTAAATTACATCCTATAGGCATGACATCTATTTGTTAAGCTGATTTTAAGACTTGAAGACATGAAAACATACATAAACACTTGTCATAACAGAATATGGGTTAAGTTACACCCTATAGGCTTGTCATCTATTTGTTAACCCAATTTTAAGACTTGCAGACATGAAAACATACATAAACACTTGTCATAACAGAATCTGGATTAAATCCTATAGGCATGACATCTATTAGTTCAGCCTATTTTAAGACATTGCAGACATGATTTTTATTATGGAATTATTTGAAATCTATAGGCATGGTTTCTAGCATGGTGAAATGACAAGATGTAAAGGCCTATAAGCATGATTTCTACTTGGTAAAGTAATTAGATTATAATGTAAAGTCCTATGAGCATGATTTCTACCCGTATTACCCCATAAACATGTAGCTACCCATCCCTTTTACTAATTACCCCAATATTTGTTTACAAGTTAATACAGACCAATGAATGAATTACATAAGTAAATAAGAAAATAAGAAGCTATTCTATAGGTAGCCTTTAATTAGTCCCAGATTTCCAAAGCCTCCAATATCCTCAATTGCCTCAATTCCATAGACAATGTCATAATCTAGGTGCATCAAAGTTCCCTAAAGATCTTAAGGATCCCGAGCAGTGCTTACACCTAGACTTGGGTAACCAAAAATTGAATAAGTGGAGTGTGAAAAGGGCCAGTCTCAGTATGCAAGAGTTCAGAGGGTTCTCAAGAGGATTCCAAGGCAATACACATACTGGAGGGGGAAGAACTTATTGACTTAGGAGTAGAGTGAAAGTACTTGACACAAATAGAAATGATTTAATAAAAAAAACTATATTAAAAAAGAAGTTTATTTGAAAATAATTTAGTGAAACCACAGAACAATTTGAAAAGAGATTGGAGTAGTGAACCAAAGTCCGAACACAACACCTCTAATATACAACCAGGAGTTATAGAACTAAAGCAAATTTAGTTGTAACCCACATGGGTCCAGGGATTTGGGGATACATAGCACTTGATTGTATAAAAAAAAAAGTCTTAGGAACTGGTACAAAATGCTCAGAAACAGCTGACCAGACATAGTCATAGAAGCAGACATGAAGAACAAATCTATGTACAGGGGTGATAGGGATTTGGGGATTCATGGAGCATATGATGGTAAGCATATAACAAGTAAGAGATAATTGGTATAGACATGCTTAGAAACAACAGAGAGGGGTAATACACTGATCCTAAAGAAGAGAGGTACATAACATACTAATAATGTAAACACATCAACTACAAGTTTCACAAAAAAAATCATAAATACAAGCAAAGTAGAAACAGGATAAACTGAAGCAATAAAATGATCATATTGTTGTTGGAACTTTGAATTGAAACTAGGACATACCAGTAAGAATACAGTAAGCAAAGTGAACGAACAGGAGAACACAATGGTTAGCCTTGGCTTGCAGCCGACTAACTTAGAGTAGTAGCAAGTAGCACAAAGAGAGCAGAAAGTTTTAAGTCTGTGAGAAAGAGTTTTTGAACCAAGAGTGTTCGTGTGCTGTGTTAATGAAAGACTAAAGTATTCATAGTTTGAAGGTAGGTTGCAAATAAGGTAAAAATCAAAGTTCATCAGTAATTAAGGTACTCAGAATGAGACAGTCAGGAAATCAAGGTAAGTACTCCCCTTAAGTTAAGGGGATCAACTCAAACGGTAAGAATAAGTGATAAATAAGGATAGAAATCAGTGTATGACTAACAAAGAAAGTTTAAAATTCAATAAATATAGGGTAGACAATTAGGGCTAAGTTCAAAAAACTCTCATTAAGGAAATAGTTCAGTGAGAATAAAGTACCACAATAAATAAGGTAGGAGAATAAGTTAATTNTTTATAGGTTGAAAGTAGGTAGCAAATAAGGTAAAAATCAAAGTTCATCAGTAATTAAGGAACTCAGAATTAGTTAGTCAGGAAATCAAGGTAAGTACCCCATTTAAGTTAAGGGGATTAACTCAAATGGTAAGAACAAGTGTAAATAAGGAAAGAAATCAGTGTATGAATTACAAAGAAAGATTCAAATTCAGTAAGTATAGGGTACAAAATTAGGGCTAAGTTCAGAAAACCCTCATTAAGGAAATAGTTCAGTGAGAATAAAGTACCACAACAAATAAGGATGAGAATCAGTTAATCTAAACAGACGAGGTAGAAATTTAGGGTTTAAAAGAAGATCTTTCAATCAAACCATAAAATAAGGAATCTAGAATCAATCAAGAGGAAGTTATAATTCAGTACTCAGCATATAAATAGAGTAAGAGCAACCAAACATAGCAAACATACATGGTCAACAATATCGATAGAAAGAGGCTTGAACAGTCAAGATGAACATAATCACATAGAGGTGGTATTAATTAGGCTAAGAACTCAGTAAGAACACATTCGAAGCAAGATATCCACATAAACGTAGACAAGAATCGAGTAGTCATGTTAACACACAGAACCAAACAAAGAAAATCTAGAAAAATTAGGGATTTTAACATAGGCGAGTTGAAAAAGCAGTAAAAATATAGAATCAGTCAAAATATGCAAGGAATAGAAGTTAAAACATAAAGAATCAGTTTAAACAAAGTCTAGAAGTAGTTCTGAAAAACCCTAACTTTAGAAGAGGTGAAAACAACTGAAAATCGATGATTCTTGTAAAAACGATCCACGAACAATGTAAAACATCAAAAGAACAAACTCAAATCATTTAAAAGTCGTACAGATCTAGGAGATGTAAGAAAAATATTAGGGTTTCAGAAGAAAACCAAGTAGAGATGAAAGAACCTGTTTAGAAACTCAAAGATCGTAACAAATACAGTGTGATATTGCTTGAAATCACACCAGAGTAACCAATAACAGCCTAAACAGCAAACCCTAGATACAAGTCGGCGTGTCCCAGGGCCCTTGAAGGCCTCAGAGAAGATGAGCATGGCAATAGAGGAGCCATTAGAGGCTTAGGAGTTGAAGGGTGGTCACCGGAGAAGACCGGAGAAGGGAGGCGACGGTTAAAGGGAGCTAGGGTTAGGTTGGGTTGTTGAGAGCAGAGAGGATACAGAGGCAGCGGTATTTGGAAATAAGGTAGGGTTATGGTGTAGTTGGAATTAAAAAGGAAGGATTGGGTCGGGTAGTTTGGTTAAAAATTGGGCTGGCGTTGGCTGTAGTTGGGAGATCAACAACTAGGATTTAATTGGGGTTGGGTCGAGTAGGCGGGTTCAGGGTTTGGGTCAGGTAGTTTGGTTAAAAATTGGGCTGGCGTTGGGTTTAATTTAGGCTATAATTGAAAGCCAATCTGGTAATATTTTAAATAGCCACTTTTCCCTATTTAATTTATGATAAATAGTAAATAATTTCTAGAAAATAATTTTATGTACCAAAATGATTTAAGATACTTCTATATATTTATTATTTGAAAAATATAGGGACCAAACATATAAAATGTAATTATATATTAAATGAGATAATATTGCAATTATATGCAATTTACTTTTAGAAATACCAAATGCAATTATAAAAGTGCATAAAAATATATTTTAACCATATTTTGGCATAAATATAGAAATTAAATGACTAAATTAACATAAGAATAATTTGGGAAATAATTATTGGGGTTTTATGAATAAAAGGGAAGGAAATAAATCAATTTAAATGTCACGACCCAAACTCCACTAAGGGTCGTGGTGGCACCGGACACCTCTGTCAGGTAAGCCAACCAAATTACTTGTTGAAGTTCTCATTTTAACAATCTTGAAAATTAAGCTTTTCCTTCAATTTTTACAAATAAAAATATAGATAACTGCTTCAATTCGAATTAAATAATAATCAATTAATACAAAATATTTTAAAATCATCCCAAAACCCGGTCTCACAAGTGCATGAGTATTTACTAAGACAGAAATAAAATGCGACATCCGTCCGGAATACAGTGGATAAAAAGTAAATATATTATTCTGGAAAGGGACTATACTAGCTGCAGGCCGCCTCGATCAATGCAACTCACCTAGTCCCAGAATCATCCGCGCTTCTACGCCCAATAGGCCACTAACAACACATGAACCTGTGCAATAAAAATGCACAAAAGTGTAGTATGAGTACGAAAACAACGTGTACTCAATGAGTATCCCGTCTAATCTCGAAGAAGTAGAGACGAGATGGTCGACTTCAACACTTACTAGTGATCCAATAATGATGTCAATAATACATTAAACCGTGGATTTCTATAAACATGATTTTTAATCCAATAGAAGGAAACGAGTAAACAATTAATTCGTTTATAGGAAATTTCCAAAATTTTCTTTTCATTATTTATCCAAATATTTTAAAGCCATGAAGAGGAAATAACAACTTTAATAAGTTCAAGGCAACAATACCAGCATGCGCAAATAATCACCATGGGACGTACGACCCAATCCAACATAAAAGTAAATTGTGCACTGCCGAGGGTCGAACGGCTCGAACCATAGATGTATCTATTACCCCGCTCGCGAACTATCCATGCGACGCGGTCAACATAAAATAAACAATCACCCTGCTCGCGAATCATTCATTCAACGCAGGTACACATAAAAATACATGCTCAAATAGCCAATTAAGAATTTATCGGGGAATAATTATTCAAATAAAAGCCTCTTTCTCTTTTAAAAATTTAAGAAAAGAAGCCAAATCCTTTTGAGAATGAATTTATTAATTCGATGTGGTTTAAGCAATTCGAGCTATCAATAAGATTACAAATATTCCAAGTATAGCATGCATTTGGGTCCTAGACTACCCGGACTTAAACATAATAGTAGCTACGCACGTACTCTCGTCACCTCGTACGTGCATAGCCCCCACAAATAGGAGCACATAACAAATTAATTCACATATGGGGACATTTTCCTCTTACAAAGTTAGAAAGGAGACTCACCTCGCTCCGAAAATCCATAACCGGCATTCCGCGCCCTTCCGAAGACTTGAATCGATGCCCAACGCTCCAAAACTAGCCAATAATTATGTAAACCCATTAATATTTGCTAAGGTACTTATTATAATCCAATTTATAACAATTCCTAACCCCGATCAAAAAGTTAACAAAAATGCCCTCGGGCCCACGTGCCCGAAATCCAAAATATTTTGAAGATAAAGATTACCATGGCCTCACGAATTCAAATATATGATTTTCTCTAAATTTCTTACCCAAAGTCGTGGTCAAAATCTAAGAATACTAGTTTTCTAGGTTTTCCGTCACACCTCAAGTTTTTCTACAATTTTCCAAGTTTAAATCCATATACAAACCTTGTATATACTCAAAACTAGTAAAAATCACTTACCTCATGCTTGGTGATGAAAATGGCACCCCAAAGTTGCTCCAAAATCGGCTCCCATGGAAGAAATAAAGTGAAAATGAGCCTAACTTCGATTTTTAAAGAAACCTCTATACCTCCAGCAGTTTCCGCATCTGCAGAAATTTGACTACATCTGCGGAAAATTTCCGCATCTGCGGTTATGACAGCAGCCAACACTTTTCTTGACACGGAAATGAGCATAACTCTCTCATACGATGTCCAAATTTGACGATTCATTTTGCTATGGCTCCAAAATTACGATACGGATCTAATGGCTCAATAAAAACTTAATTTGGAGCTCATTTGCTTAATATGGCACCCCTTTATGTCCAAAGAAACGACGTTGAAACATCAAATAAGAGCGCGATACAACCCGAAACACACCCAAGGCCCCCGTGACCCCGACCAATCACACCAACCAGTCCCAAAACACATTGGGGGCTTGCTCGTGGCCTTAAATCACATCAAACAAGCTAAAATCATGAATCAACCCCCAATCCAAGCTTTATGAACTTTAAAACTTCCAACTTCTACTTTCGATGCTTAAACCTATCAAATCACGTCCAATTGACCTCAAATTTTGCACACAAGTCATATTTGACATTACGGACCTACTCCAACTTTTGGAATCGAATACCAAACCCGATATCAAAAAGTCCACTTCCAATCAAATTTCTCAAAAACCTTCAAATTTCTATCTTTAGCCAAATGGCTCCAAAATGACCTACGGACCTCCGAATTCACTTTTGATCGCACTCCCAACTCTAGAATCACCATACGGAGCTGCTCCCAAATCTCAGAATCCCAAACGGACATCGATATCACTGAAATGCAATTCAACCCAAACTTATGCAATTTTTTCAAAATGCTACTTTCCACAATAGGTGCCAAAACGCTTCCGGGTCATCCAAAACCTGATTCGGGCATATGCCCAAGTCCGAAATCATCATACAAACCTGCTGGAACCTTCAGATCCCGATTCCGAGGTTGTTTACTTAAAATTCCAATCCAAGTTAATTCTTTCAACTTTAAGCTTCTAAAATGATAATTCTTTTTCCAATCAACTCTGAACTTCCCGAAACTTAATTCCGACCACGCGTACGAGTCATAATACCTGAAATGAAGCTGCTCATAGCCCCAGACTACTGAACGACATGCTAGAGCTCAAAACAACCGGTCGGGTCGTTACATTAAATCCCTAAAATTATGAAAAATTTATAAGAACCTTGTGCATGCTTATATATGCATGTATATTCTATTTTGAAGGTATTTATGCATATTTAAAATATATAAGAAAAAATTGGGTATCAACAATATCCTTACTACCCAATTCCCTCCCTTGGTTATAGCCTAAAGTGTTCTATCAACCTTGAAAGATATCCTATGGGTGCACTACCCGTCCCTTCTTTGTGGCCCTGAGGTATTTAGGACCTCCAGTTTGGATAGTTATACATCCTAAGGTACTTAAAGGAGAAAAATTTAGGCGACAATCAAAACAATTAGGACTTGACTAAAAGAGAACAATTAAAGGCTCAAGTTTTACCTCCACAAACAGAGCAAGCAAGTGCATGTCTTAAACACAGTTTCAGGTATTCAAAATAAGCCCTAGAATAAGATATCTAGGTGACCATAGAATATGCAATACTGAGTTGAAACAAAAGTGTAAAAAGAACTTAATCCATTTGCCTACTGATTTTTAAACCTGTTGAATATGAGCAATCACAAATACAAGGCGTAGTTTTACAGTCTGCAGGTTTTTTAATCGCCCTATAGGCTTGCCTAGGTGTGTAATAATGATGTCCTATGAGAATTGTATCTAATCATTAATCAGGAATGTAGTAAACCAATAAATTTTAAATGGGTATTTTGGATCCTATAGGCATGCTTTCTGGTGATGTTAACCAATACAGCGTTGAAGAAACGAGTGGATTAGTTAATTAAGCCAATTCAGAATCTACAAGCATGAGTTAAACTGATTTTAGATCGAACTAAAACTGATTTTGGATCCTATAGGCATGATTTCTATAATTAAAACTAATTCAGATCCTATAGGCATGATTTCTATAATTAAAGCTGATTTAGATCCTATAGGTAGAGGGGTGTTCATAAAAATCCAAAAATCCGAACCAAACCGAAAACCATACCAAATCGACCAAAAAAACCGAAACATTTTGGTCTAGTTTGGTTTTGGTTTTGAAATTTAAAAACTGATCAAATTTGGTTTGGTTTTGGTTTTAATTTAAAAAAATGAACAAAACCGAATATAAGAGTAGCTAAAATATAGGTTTACCATAAATAGGCGAAAATGAATATAGACACATAGAATCAGTAGAAAAGTCAGACCAAGAATATTAGTAGAGGCACATTAGGATAAAAAAATCACAAGACATCGAATTAGGCTAAAGAAAAATCATAGGACAAAGTCAGTACACAAGTAACTCTGAAACCAAACAAAAATGTCAAAAAGAATTATGGTTTTTAGAAAAAACGAGCTAGGGTTAAAGCAAACCTTACGAAATCGGTTAAAACACATAAGAAATAAAAGCTTAAACACTCAAAATTATCAAACATTTTGGAGAAAGAAAATTTCTGGAAACCCTAGTTTAGAAAAAATGGAAAACTATTCGAAAATTAGAAGGTTCTTGTAAAACTCATATGAAATAGGTTCGATCCATCTTAGATCTTGCACGGATCTGAGAAGTTCAAAGAACAAAATTAGGTTTTTGAGAAGAACAACATAGAGAAGAAGAAGTAGGCTTAGAAATCCATAGATCTAAGGCTACATAGGAAGATCTTACTCAAAATCAAACTGGAACATCCTGAAACAGGCGAGTAAAGACCAAAGGCGTAAGCAGACTAACCCCGGTCCCTTAAGGACCCTAGAGGCGGCGATACCAGCATAGGAGAGGCCATTAGAGGCCTAGGGGTGGTAAGAAACCACCATGAATGGCAATATATGAGTGACGACGAGGGTGGATTAGGTATTATACTTGAGAGCATTTGAGAGAAGAGGGGATTAGGTGACGACGACGAATGGTGTTAAAATGATTAGGTTTTGGGGGGTATAGGCTGGTTTATTTTAGGTAAGGGGGAATCTGGACCATTGATCACAATGATCAACGACTAGGATTTGCCCTAGTATTGGGTTGGGCAGGTGGGAATTGGGCCTGGGGTTTCTGGGCTGGTTTATAAGGGGTTACAATTGGGCTAGTTAATAGGCTAGGTTCAAATTAAAAAGGGGATATTTGTTAAATACGTATTTAATTGCTAAAATAATTTTAAAAAATGGTTACTAAATTATAAAAAATGATTTTCATGCATGGAAATGTTTTAAAGTAATTATTAATATTTTAAAAATATAAAAGGCTATTTTTCGGTAAAATAATGTAATAATGCATGCATAGGCTATAATTACAAAGTAATTGCAATTGCATCCTAAAAATATAAATGTGGCTATTTTTGCAGTACTTTAAACTTAATACAAATGCAAAATGATAAAATTAAGCCATAAAAATTATTATAAATTTTGTGATGCAATTAGTGATTGTTTTATAAATAAAATGTTGGATAAATCAATAAAAATATTTTTAAAATACCGAAATTGTATGAAAAATACTAATCGATGCCAAGGCATAGTTTTGAAAATATTATAGAAAAATTGGGTATCACCAACTGTCCTTTTTTACCCGGGAAGGATGAAAGAGTTTTCGGGTAAAGACATGATCGCCAATTTTGATCGGATGAGATGTTTTGAAAGTAGAGGCCGGACTCCGGTCTTTGAGCTGCCTACATATCCCTGGTTTTACAGGAAGCAGGCCATGTGTAGTTTTGAATTCATTGGTGAAATATACCGATGAAGTCATTAAAAGAACGGACATGAGTTTTCGGACTGGATGGTTATGATAAATGGTCAAGTTTGAGATAGTTGAAGGAACTGGAGCAAGGTTGCTCCTGCTAGGATAGCGGTTTCTTGCTGGTCACCTACAAATAAAGAGATGCTACAGACATGTATTTGTGCGAAAATTTAAACATGATGCAGATTCCCTTTGGACCATGAAAGTTATCTTCGGACAGTTAAGGATGGTATCCTCAGACCATGAATTGTTTAGTGCAGGATTCGTTAGGCCATGAAATGATATTCTCGGGCCATGAAAATGGTGTCTCCAAACCATGACGCCTGATATGCAAATTTGAGATATCCTCAGGACATGGCATGGTGTCTTCCGGCTATGAGGATGATGCCTTTAGACTATGACACCTTTGGATAGATTGGCAATATTTTAGCCCATGAGATGCAATAATATGATGTTAACAAGACAAGGCTTAGTCTTGTGAAATTAAGGGCATCGCTTAGCCCAATCGAAAAATGAATAGATAACAGCAGAATAGATCAACATTTATGCAAGGAGGGAAAATCCTTAGTTCCATGCAAATGTGGAGGCAGGGATTAGCCTCATGCAAATATGGAGACAGGGATTAGCCTTATGCAAATATGGAGGTAGGAATTAGCCTTATGCAGATAGGGAGGAAAGGATTAACCTCATGAAAATAGGGAGTCAAGGATTAGCCTCATGCAAGTAGGGAAGCAAGGATTAGCCATATGCAGGTGTGGAGGTAGGGATTAGCCTCATACAGGTATGGAGGTAGGGATTAGCCTCATGCAGGTGTTAAGGCAGGGATTAGCCTCATGCAAGATCTGGAGGCAGGGATTAGCCTCATGCAGATATGGAGGCAAGGACTAGCCTCATGCAGATATGAAGGCAAGGATTAGCCTCATGTAGGTGTGGAGGCAAGGATTAGCCTTATGCAAATATGGAGGCAAGAATTAGCCTTATGCAGGTGTGGAGGCAGGGATTAGCCTCATGCAGGTGTGGAGGCAGGGATTAGACTCATGCAAGATATGGAGGCATGGATTAGCCTCATGCAAGATATGGAGGTAGGGATTAGCCTCATGCAAATATGGAGGCAGGAATTAGCCTCATGCAAATATGGAGGCAGGGATTAGCCTTATGCAAAATATGGAGGCAAGAATTAGCCTCATGCAGGTGTGGATGCAAGGATTAGCCTTATGAAAATACGGAGGAAAGGATTAGCCTCATGTAGATAGGGAGGCAATGATTAGCCTCATGCTATTAGGGAGGCAAGGATTGGCCTCATGCAAACATGGAGGCAAGGATTAGCCTCATGCAGGTATGGAGGCAGGGATTAGTCTCATGCAAGTGTGGAGGCAAGGATTAGCCTCATATAGATATAGAGGCAGGGATTAGCCTCATGCAGATGTGGACGCCGGGATTAGCCTCATGCAGGTATGGAGGAAAGGATTAGCCTCATGCCGGTACGGAGGCAGGGATTAGCCTCATGCAAAGAACGGATAGCAAATAAGAGTAGACTGTTTCTTAGCTGGGAATATGTTTTGTGTCTGGTGGCCCGATTGATAGTGATATTGTTACGTGTATATATTTGCGGATGTTATCACTATGTCAGATGTGCCTGCGTTCAAAGAAAAATTGTAAGTTTTGTGAGGGGAGGTTGGTTTGTGCCATTATCTGCTGGCCTTGCTATGCTCCCTTCTGGAGGCCTCGTTTGAGTTTCCCTGGGTAATACCTGACTGTTACGGAAATAGAGTTTTCGAAAATATATAATTATTGATAAAAATAGAGTCCTTTTAGAAACATATTGAAATATCAAGTAATTTTTAGATGAACTGGTGACTGTAACACATTTCAAAGACATTGCAGCTTTCTCATGTTAGAATTTTGAGGGTCCACCTCAAAATTCTGACCCAGTTTGGTAGATGATCCTTCGTCCATTTGCGAGTAACGACCCTTATTAAACTTTCTTCGGAATTTTGAGAATCCTTCTCAAAATTATGCCCTAGTTTCTTAACCGATTTCTGACCGTCTGACATATGTTGGTGTCGACTGGACTTGCTTTGGAATTTGAGGGTCCTCCTCAAAATTTTGCCCCAATTTTTGATTTTGGGAAAAATGGAAATTTATTATGATATGACCAAACCCATAAGGCTGCCTACGTATCCCCTTTTAAATGGGAATCAGGTCAAACGTAGTTCAATTACATCAGATGAGTAAATATAAATAGTCTAAGCATAATATCTTTTGACTGCATCCGAATTGATTGGTTTTATCCAGATTTCTCTGTCTATTTCCGCAAGTATGAGTTATCCTCCTGTTAGCACCCTGTGAACCATGTAAGGACCTTTCCAGTTGGGAGAGAATTTCCCTTTGGCTTTATCTTCATGTAGGAAGAACTTCTTCAACACCGTCTGTCTTGGTGCATTCTTGATTTGACCCTTTTGTTGAAAGCTCTGGACATTCTGTTATGATAAAGCTGACCGTGACACACTGCGTTCATCCTTTTTCCATCTGTAAGGTCTAATTGTTCATAGCGACGCCTTATCCATTCTGCATCGCTGAGTTTAGCTTCCTGTATGATTCTTAAAAAAGAAATCTACCTCAACTGGGATGACAACTTCGATACCATAAACCAGCATGTTGGGAGTTGCCTCGGTTGATGTGCGAACTGTAGTGAGGTATCCTAATAGAGCAAAGGTAGCTTCTCATGCCATTGTTTGTTGTTTTCTACCATCTTCCTTAGTTTCTTCTTGATATTTTTGTTAGTGGCTTCTACGGCTCCATTCATCTGAGGTCTATAGGTTGTGGAATTCTTGTGCTTGATTTTGAAAGTTTCACACATGGCTTTCATCAGATCACTGTTGAGATTAGCGGAATTATTAGTGATAATGGACTTGGGAACTCCAAATCGGCAGACAATACAATCTTTGACAAAGTCTGCGATGACTTTCTTGGTTACCACTTTGTAAGACGCAGCCTCTACCCATTTTGTGAAGTAATCAATGGAGACCAGAATAAACCTGTGTCTATTTGAAGCAGTAGGCTCGATCGGACCGATGCCATCCATTCCCCAGGCGACGAATGGCCAAGGTGAGCTTGTTGTATTGAGTTCATTTGGTGTCACTTTTATCATATCGACATGCACTTGGATTGCTAACATTTGCGGACATACTGGACGCAGTCTGTCTCCATGGTCATCCAAAAGTAACTGGCCCTGCGTATCTTCTTGGCTAAGACAAAACCATTCATATGTGGGCCACAGGTTCCAACATGTATCTCTTCAAGCAACTTAGAAGCCTTTTTTGCTTCGACACATCTTAGCAGTCTTAAATCAGAAGTTTTCCTATACAAATTTCCTCTGCTGTGGAAGAAGTAATTGGACAATCTCCGGAGTGTGCGTTACTGAGTGTGGTTTGTATGCTCTGGATATTCTCCTTTCGCCAAATACTCCTTGATGTCATGGAACCAAGGCTTTCCATCCGTCTCTTTTTTCGACATGAGCATAGTAATCCGGTTGATTAAGGATTCTCACTAGGATGGGATCAATGAAATTCTTGTTTGGATGTTGTATCATAGATGACAAGGTGGCCATTGTATCGGCAAACTCATTCTGAATTCTGGGTACATGCCGAAACTCTATCTTTGTGAACCTCTTTCTCAATTCCTGCACATGGTGCAGATATGGCAATATCTTGGAATTCTTGGCGGCCCACTCTCCTTGTATCTTGTGCACAAGCAAATCTGAATCACTAATTACTAGCAGCTCCTGAATATTCATGTCGATTTCCATGTTGAGTCCTAGTATTCAGGATTCATATTCCACCATGTTGTTGGTGCAGGGAAATCTGAGTTTAGCAGATATCGGATAATGTTGACCCGTTTATGATACCAAAACTACTCTAATGCCTACTCCTTTTAAATTTGCAGCTCTATCAAAGAATATCCTCCAACCTTCATATGCTTCGGTAGTGTCTTCTCCTACGGACGACACTTCTTCATAAAGAAAATACATTTTCAAGGGTTCGTATTCTCCTCCCACCGGATTTTCAGCAAGACTGTCTGCCAATGCTTGTCCTTTGACCGCCTTTTGAGTTACGTAGATGATATTGAACTCACTTAACAGTATTTGTAATTTGGCCAACTTTCCAGTCAGATGGGTTTATGAAATATATATACTTAAAAGGGTCCATCCTAGATATGACGTATGTGGTGTAAGAGCTGAAGTAATGCCTCAACTTCTGGGCCATCCAGGACAAAGTAGAGAGTACCGTGCTTCATAAGGTGTGAACATATTGATCAAGTAGTATATAGCTTGCTCCTCTCTCCATGTCTAGTCATGTTGTCCCAGAGCACACCTGAAGGCTCCATCAAATACAGATAGATAGAGTAGCAAAGGTCGTCCTGGTTTTGGCATGACCAGAACTGGTGGTGTCGACAGGTACTCCTTGATCTTGTCAAAAGCTTTCTGACAATCCTCGGTCCAGCTTGTCTCGGCATCTTTCCTCAACATCTGGAAGATGGGTTCACATATGATTGTGGACTGTGTTATGAAGCAACTGATATAGTTGAGACGTCCTAGGAAGCTCATCACGTCCTTTTTGCTCCTAGGTGGCGGAAATTCCTGAATAGCTTTGATTTTAGACGAATCCAGCTTGATCCCTTGATGACTGACAATGAATCCCAGTATCTTTCCTGCGGGAACCCAGAATGCACACTTTGCGGGGTTCAGTTTCTATTTGTACCTCCTCAACCTGTCAAAGAACTTTCTCAAGCCCGCTATGTGATCTGCAGCCCTCTTGGATTTGAAAATGACGTCGTCCACATACACTTCTATTTCTTTATGTATCGTATCATAAAAGATGGTTGTCATGGCTCTCATGTAAGTGGCCCCAGCATTTTTAGATCAAATGGCATTATTTTGTAGCAGTACACCCCCATGGTGTAATAAAAGCTATTTTCTCTACATCTTTTTCATCCATCTAGATCTGGCGATAACCTGCGAAGCAATGTACAAAGGATTGGAGTTCATGCTCGGCGCAGTTGTCGATCAGGATGTGTATATTTGGCAGTGGAAAGTCGTCTTTGGGACTTGCTCTGTTTAAATCTCGATAGTCAACACATACTCTGACTTTCCCATCTTTTTTCAGGACTGGCACAATGTTGGATAACCAGGTTGGGTACTCTACAACCCTGAGAACTTTGGCTTTGATCTACTTAGTAACTTCCTCCTTGATCTTTAGGCTCATGTCTGATTTGAATTTTTTGAGTTTCTGCTTCACTGGCGGACACATGGGATTATTAGGCAACTTGTGAGCCACTATGGACATGCTTAAACCGATCATGTCATCATACGACCATGCGAAAATATCCTCATACTCTTTTAAGAAACGTATGTACTCTTACTTCTCAGTTGGTGATAAGTGAATGTTGATGCGAGTCTCCTTGTTGGTTTTGGCATCCCCCAAGTTTACTGCTACTGTTTCGTCCAAATTGGACTTAGGATTATTCTCAAAGCTTTCAACCTCTCTAACAACCTCCTCAAGTATTTCATCTTCTCTATTTGAATCACTACCCTCATCTTGTGTTGTCTAATTACATGCCATAGTCATCGGTTCTTCAGGAAAAGTAATAATAACACTAGGGACTCGGCGGGCTCGAGATGGTGTGGCGGTCCAGTTCCTGAGAACAGCTCCCTTCTCCATAATCTGAATAGTGATGCCTTCTTCCTCCTCCTCCTCAACTATTGCACTACATTGTATCATCTATTTTGACTTTTCCTTTTCTTTTAGGATAACTTGGAAGAGGAGGATGTGGAAGACCTTTAGGTATGTTGATGATGCTAGTATGTGCAAACCAACCTTAGGGTATAGAAATAAAGAATAAAAGGAAAACAAAAGGGTAAACAAGTCAGTAAGGGTTCTGAAATGTTTGCAGTATTTAAACACATATCACGAGAATGTAAATTAGTGTCCTAATTTGGGAGCCTCATTGTGCCCGAGGTAGGCCTAGAGACAAATAGATTTGGAGAACTTTAGATGCCAGAAAATGCCTCATTTCATAATATGAAAAATAGACGAATCCCAAAACGACACTAAGAGAATAGAAAAGTAAGTCACTATTGGCACTTGGCCTTATTACATTTAGGAAAGCAAATAAACGTAATCTATTTGGTCCCAGAAGGACCTTCTCCTGGTTTGATGCTCTTGGCTCCGTCGATCAAATTCCCCGAGTCGTGTATGTCCAGCAGCAGACAACAGCAAATGTTTAAACCATGCCGAACCTAGGGACTTCATGCCTTATTTCTGCAAAATAAAAGATGGTTAAGCCCTTCTCCCCCACCAGACTTGACTATTTGTACATTCATGATTAGCATATTGGCATTTAGTTCTCCAAATTAATGCACAGAACGTGATTATGTCCGTTAGGATTATGGAAACCCTGGTGGACTTTTGGATAAGGTTCGTCTTAAAGGATTATTATGTGGACAACATATTAATCTGAATAGGTTTGACCATGATGCATGCACAATTATGGTAAAAGTAAGGTTACTATGGGGTCTAGACTGGTACTCTCAAGCGGACAACTTGAGGGGGAAAGGCACGGAACCATCGAATGCACCACTGATCGACTAGTTTTACCGCAAATAAGCCTTTTCGAATTTAAGAGTAATTAATTGGAAGAGCGTAACCACTCATCAAACGTTGCTATAGGATTTGATACGCATGAATGGAATATGATGTGGAGCATAATTTATGCAACAATAAACAACATATTGTCAAGTATTTGCACGTAAAAAATGATAAGTATAATATTTAAATAATTGAATACAGTTAAGAAAGAATAACACAAAGAGACAAGTCAGTTTCAGGGAAATAAAGAAATCATAAATGCTTAAAAATAAACAGTTAAACTCAAATAAGGGGAAAGGGTACGTGGGATAGAGCATGCTTGTACTAATTCAAAAAAAAATTGTTATGGCAAGAGCCTAAAAATATCCCCAGCAGAATCGCCATGCTGTCGCGCCCCCTTTTTCCCTTTTGACGGGGAAGTCCGGGTTTCGACATTCACGGAGGAACAACTCGTTTCCTTTTTGGGAATTTGAGTTTTTGAACAGTCGTCACCTAACGAGTTATGGTCCATTAGGGTACCTAGAATGATTAACTCATGACCTAGTTTGCGTTACTAGAGATTAGGGTAACTGCTCGAAATAACCTTGAGGGGAAGGTGTTAGGCACCCCTCGCGGTCCACAATGATGGGTCCTGGCCGAACTTAGACTATGTTAATTAGTCATTTTATAAGTAAACAATTTCAACACGTATTCTCAAATAAAGGCATCTTTTCACATTCTAAACACATGTATGATTCAGGTAATGAAAGCAAGGGAGAGGTTTGAACAATTTGTATACATATACGTAAAGAAAAGGAAGTTCATTTAAACCACATAGGAATTGGGAAGAGGGGTCCTAGGTTGGTTAGCCTACAGGATCATACCCACGCAATACCCGATAATCACTCCTCAATGAGGGGCTACACGTGACATTAACACGCACTCATCATATCCTTACTACCCAATTCCTTCCCCATGGTTATAACCTAAAGCGTTCTATCAACCTTGAAAGATATCCTATGCGTGCACTACCTGTCTCTTTCTTGTGGTCCTGAGGTATTTAGGACCTCTAGTCTAGTTCTAGACCATATTAAGATACTTAAATAAGAAAAATCTAGGTGACAATCAAAATAATTAGGACTTGACTAAAAGAGAACAATTAAAGTCTCAAGTTTTACCTCCACAAATAGAGCAAGCAAATGCACGTCTTAAACACAGTTTCAGGTATTTAAAAGAAGCCCTAGAATAAGATATGTAGGTGAGCATAGAATATGCATTACTGAGTTGAAACTGAAGTGTAAAAAAACTTAATCCATTTGCCTACTGATTTTTAAACCCGTTGAATATGAGCAGTCATAAATACAAGGCGTAGTTTTATAGTCTGCAGAATTTTTAATCGCCCTATAGACTTGCCTAAACGTGTAATAGTGATGTCCTATGAGAATGGTATCTAATCACTAATTAGGAATGCAGTAAAGCAGTAAACAATTTTAGAAATTTGGATCCTATAGGCATGCTTTCTAGTGATGTTAACCAACACTGCGTTGAATAAACGAGTAGATTAGTTAAATAAGCCAATTCAGAATCTATAAGCATGAGTTAAACTGATTTTAGATCTAACTAAAAATGATTTTGGATCTTATAGGCATGATTTCTATAATGAAAACTGATTTAGATCCTGTAGGCATGATTTCTATAATTAAAGCTGATTTAGATCCTGTAGACATGATTTTTATCATTAAAGTTGATTTAGATCCTATAAATATAATTTCTATAATTAAAGCTGATTAGATCCTATAGGCATAATTTCAATAATTAAAGCTGATTTAGATCCTATAGGCATGCTTTTTATAATGTAAAGTAAAGAAAGCAGAATTGATTTGAACCAAAGCAAAATCCTATAGTCATGTTATCTACCAAAACACATTTGAATCGGAATGAATCCTATAGGCATGTTATCTACCCAACGTTTACCCACAGTATACAACTACCCTCCCTTTTCACTAGTCACCCCAATATTTGTTTACAATTAATTATTACAGACCAAGAACTGAATAAATTACATAAATATAAATATAAATTAAGCTATAGGGAGCCTGAAGTAGGCCCAAAGTAATTTCCAAGCCTTTAATAGTGTCGAGTGCCCAAATTTCCATAGCCAATTTCATATCCAGGTGTGTCAGAGTTCCCTAAGGCCCTCAAGGATTTCAGGCAGTGCTCACACCTAGATCTTTCTCAAATAAGAATTGATTTATGTGCAGTGTGGAAGTGCTAGCCCTGATATGCCAGAGTTCAGAGAGACCTCAAGGGTCTCTAAGCAGTATATATACCATACGGGCAGGACTTAGTAATCTAAGAGTAAGTGAGAGTGCATAATGATTTGAAAGAGTTTGGTAAACAATATAAAGAAAGCTCTTAGGAGTGAAAAGAGTTTATGAAAAATCCGTATTGATTTTAGTGATAAAAAAAACTTGAGAAAAGTATGAAAAACAGTTTGCAATCAGAACATAAGCCACAAATAAATAGCTTTGAAAAGTACTTTGACAAACAGTTTCCATACAAGGGAAGAGGGGTTGGGAAACATAGAATACACCTTAATGGAGCACATAAACAACAAGAGGCATAGAGTTCTCAAGGGGTTCTACAGAACTAATAGGTTAGATAGAATGCAGGTCATTGAAACATAAAGTAAAAATCACAGAAGAAGCATGTTGATGAGATATAAACTACACAACTAGGATCACTCTAGGGAGATTAGGTAACTTAGCAGGGGTAAGGCAGAACAGACAAGGACTTAAATGAACGTTCTAGGCAACTATTAATAAGTGTAGGCGTGCTAATTACACAAAAGTAAAGTTTAGGCATGCTAGATAAACACCAGTCAGTCAAACAGGTTGGTTACACATGTAAGACATGTTAAACAAGATAGTGAACAGTCAAGTAAAGTGGGGACATGCTAATTACATATTTGAATAAGGCAGTATTTGGCATGATAGGTAAGCAATAAACAAAAGCAGGAACGAACTCAGGATTGATGAACTGAGATAGTAAATAAACACATAAGTTTGGATTCTGAAACTTAATCAAAAGCATACTAGTTAGAGAAATAAAACACGAGATGTATGGAAAGTGTGGTACAATTTCCAACCTTGGCTTGTAGCCGGCTGGACTAACAAAGATCAAAAGTAGCAGGGAGAGAGCAGAAAGCTGTTTAGAGTGTAAAGTAGTGGTTCATGAACTAATGTTCGTGTCTAGAAGTTAAAAATAAAGAGAGTTTATATAGTATCTCAAGAGTAGAGTAAATAAGTTATAGTAATCAATAATCAGCAATTAAGAGGATTTCAGAATCAATCACACAAAGATACATAAAGATTCAACATGGTCTTTTCCTTTAATTAAGGAAAATCAACAAACTGTAATGTTAGGAACTAATTAAGGCAACAGATTCAATCAGACTGAGCAAAAAGATAAGAATCAGAGACCTTATTAAGGAAAGGAGTTCAAATCGAACCAAAAATAAAGAACTTCAGAATAAAATAGGGAAGGGTTTAGTGTAATGAATCAGTAAGTATTGCGGACAATTCAAATAAGACAAGAAAGGAATAGTCAGGACTTAACACATAGGTTTTAATGAAATACATTGGTAAATCAAAAATTCAAATCAACACTGATTTAAAGAGAGAAACATAACTTTACCATGAATAGGCGAAAATGAATATAAACATATAGAATCAGTAGAAAAGTCGGACCAAGAACCTTAGCAGAGGCACATTATGATAAAAAAATCACAAGACATCAAATTAGGTTAAAGAAAAATCATAGGAACCAAACAATAGGACAAAGTCAGTACACAAGTAACTCGGAAACCAAACAAAAAATGTTGAAAAAAATTATTGTTTTTAGCAAAAACGAGTTAGGGTTAAAGAAAACCTTACGAAATCGATTAAAACACATAAGAAATAGAAGCTTAAACACTCAAAATTAGCAAACATTTTGGAGAAATGTTTTTTTGGGAAACCCTAGTTTAGAAAAAATTAAAAACCATTCGAAAATCAGAAGCTTCTTGTAAAACACATATGAAATAGGTCTGATCCAAGGTCTTGCACGGATCTGAGAAGTTCAAAGAACAAAATTAAGTTTTCGAGAATAACAACACAAAGATGAAGAAATAGGCTTAGAAATCCATAGATCTAAGGCGACATAGGAAGATGTTACTCAAAATCGAACCGGAACAGCCTGAAACAGGCAAGCAAAGACCAAAGGGGTAAGCAGACTAACCCTGGTCCCTTGAGGACCCTAGAGATGGCGATACCAGCTTAGGAGAGGCCATTGGAGGCTTGGGGCTGGTGAGAAACCACCATGAATGGCAATAGATGAGTGACGCCAAGGGTGGATTAGGGTTTAGACTTTTGAGAATTTGAGAAAAGAGGGGATTAGATGATGGCGGGGAAGGGAGTTAGAATGATTAGGGTTTGGCGGGTATAGGCTGGTTTATTTTATGTAAAGAGGAATCTGGACCATTGATCACAATGATCAACGGTCAGGATTTCCCCAGGTATTGGGTTGGGCAGGTGGGTATTGGGCCTGGGGTTTCTGGGCTGGTTTATAAGGGGTTAAAATTGGGCTAGTTAATAGGCTAGATAAAATGAAAAAGGGGCTATTCGTTAAAAACGTATGTAATTGCTAAAATAATTTTAAAAAATAATTAATAAATTATAAAGAATAATTTTCAAGCATGGAATGTTTTAAAGTGATCACTTAATATTTTAAAAATATAAAAGGATATTTTTCAGTAAAATAATGTAATAATGATGCATAGGCTATAATTGCAAAGTAATTGCAATTGCATCCTAAACATACAAATGTGGCTATTTGTGCAATAATTGAAACTTAATACAAATGCAAAATGATATAATTAAGCCATAAAATTATTATAAAACTATTTTGTGATGCAATCGGTGATTATTTTATAAATAAAATGCTGGGATAAATTAATTAAAGTATTTTTAAAATGCAGAATTGTATGAAAAATACTAATCGATGCCAAGGCATAGTTTTGAAAATATTATTGGAAAAATTGGGTATCAACAACCGCATCGCCCAAGACTGCATATACACCCAATAGCTGAAAGGAAAGGCCGAGGAAGCATATCAGCTAACAAAGTCGGGGTCAGATGGCAATGAAAGGAAAGACATCATCACGGACCCTAAAATCATAGAAGCCACGGGGTCAACCGTAGAGGACCTAAACCCCGTCCAATTAGATGACGACGACAACAACAAGAAAGCTTTCATCGGCCATAAAATCCAGGTAAATTTCACCAATTCTAAAAATGTAATGTAGACCTATTTGCTTTTTCCATGCAGACATGCCAGGTATCCTAAATGAGATAGAAACTCACAAGTTGAACGTCGACCCATTTTACCCCCTCCCCCCCTAGTAAGGCAAATTAGATGATAGTTCAACTCTACATTAAATGATGCAATTTGTGAAGAAGTCAAAAAATTGTTAGTGAACACCTCTATCAGAGAATCGAAGTACCCTTAGTGGGACGCCATGTGGTCATGGTAAAAAAGAAAAACGTTAAGTGGCGGATGTGCATAGAATTCACAGATATGAACAAAGCCTACCCAAAAGACTCGTTCCTGCTTCCCCACATCGACCGAATCATCGACGCTACAGCCGAGCATGAACTGTTAATCTTCTTGGATGCCTACTCGGGCTACAACCAAATCCTCATGGAAGAGGAGGACCAGGAAAAAACCACCTTCATCACCCACCAGGGGACATATTGATGTCGTTCGGGTTAAAAAATGCGAGGGCAACGTACCATAGGCTAGTGACCAAAATATTCAAAGATCAACTCGGCAAGACCATAGAAGTATATATAGACGACATGTCGGTAAAGTCAAAGAGAAAGGAAGACCATATCGACAACCTAAGGGAAGCCTTCGACATACTCAGATGGTACGATGTGAAATTAAACCCTAAAAATATTCTTTTGCCCTTACATCTGGAAAATTCCTCTGCTTCTTGGTATCATAACGAAGCATCAAGGTCAATCCCGGCCAAATCAAGTCCATTGAAGGAATCCCAAAAAACTCAACCAGCAAAAAGCAAGTGCAAAAGCTGACCGACGCAAGTGCAAAAGCTGACCGACCGGATAGCCGTCCTATCAAGATTCATCTCGTAGTCCTCCGATAGGTGCCACAAATTTTTTGGTGTACTAAAAAGGATAACAAACTCCAATGGAATTTCGAGTGCGTCAACGCCTTAAAAGAACTAAAGTCCTACCTGTCTTTGCCACCATTGCTCGCTAAGATAGAACTCGAAGAGCGCCTCCTTATCTACTTGGCCGTGTCCGACATCGTAGTAAGTGCAGTCCTGGTACAAGAAAATAAAGGTATGCAATCTCCAATCTATTACATTAGTAAAACTTTGGTTGATGCTGAAACGAGGTACCCCCACCACAAGAAGTTAGCTCTGGTCTTGGTCGTAGTTTCACGAAAGCTTAGACCTTATTTCTAGTGCCACCCTATCTCGGTGGTCAAGGAATATCTTTGCACAAACCTGAATTGTCGGGCAGATTGGCCAATTGGGCTATAGAGCTGAGCGAGCATGATATAACCTATCAGCCACAAACAACGATAAAGTTGCAAGTTCTTGCCGACTTCAGTACGAAGATAATGTCCAAAGTTGAAAGGGAAACCACCATTACCTCCACCAAATTACATGACCAATGGGTTTTGTATGCCGATGATGCTTCTAACGCACAAGATCTGAACACAGACTCATGCTTGAGGTCTCAACAGGAGAAATGGCCCGCCGGTCCATATGGTGCCCTAATATGACTAATAACGAGGCCAAGTATGAGGTCGTGATTGCAGGGTTAAAATTGGCCCTCAAATACGAAGACAGCAAGTCATCCTTCAATGTGACTCGCAGCTCGTCAACAACCAAGTCATGGGGACTTTCCAAATTAAGGAGCAATGGCTACAAAAATACCAGGCTGAAATTTGCAAACTACTACCCCGGTTCGACGAATGCTAGCTAGACCAAATACCCCGAGCGTAAAACATCGAAGCGGATGGCCTTGCCATACTGGCAGAGGCCACCAAAAGCATAACCGAAGAGGGTGACGTGGTCACTCTCCTCCATTCATCAATAGATCAAGTCGAGGTACGATCTAGAAACCTGACTTGGTACTGGCATAATCGTATTATCTCATACTTACAAGACGGAGTACTTCCATCCGACAAAAAAGAAGCAAAAAAGCTTCGAATGCACGAGGCTAAGTACAACATTGTCAATAAAAACTTGTACAAAATAACATTTGGTAGTCCCCTAGCAAAGTGATTAGGACCAAATAAAACGTGGTGCATCCTCGAAGAAGTGTGGAGCTCATACCGGCAACTGAACTCTCGTCAGATGCCTCATACGAGCAGGCTACTATTGGCCCACGATGAAAAAAGAGGCCGCCGACTTCATCAAAAGGTACAAGAAATGCCAAAAGTACATCCCCATGATTCACCAAGTGGGCGAACACCTTTATTCAGTTACCTCGTCCTGGCCTTTCATCAAATGGGGAATGGACATCGTCGGACCCCTCCCAGCAGGACGAGGTAATGTACGATTTCTTTTACTTTTAACTGATTATTTCTGCAAGTGGGTAGAAGTAGGTGCATTCACCCAAATATGCGAACAAGAAGTAATCACGTTCATATGGAGAAACATCATATTCCACTTTGGCATCCCCAAAGAAATAAGCTGCGACAACGGTCCCAGTTCACTAGAAAAAATACCAAAGAGTTCTTTGAAAAATGGAAAATCAAAAGAATACTCTGCACGCTCATCCTGCAGGCAACAGTCAGGCAGAATCCTCCAACAAAACAATATTTGACATCATGAAAAAGAAGCTCGAGAACGCCAAGGGACTGTGGTCAGAACTACTACTGGAAGTGTTATAGGCATACCACACTATACTGAAAACGAGCATAGAAGAAACACCATATTCACTAGTCTATGGGACTGATGCAGTAATACCGGTTCGAAGTCGGTGAACCAAGCCTAAGGTATTCAAATTAGGGCAGTCCAAGCAACTATGAAAGCAGAAGGCAAGACCTCGACGAAGCCGAAGAGCGGAGAGACATGGCCGACATAAGAATGATAGCTAAAAAACAACAGGCAGAGCATTACTACAATAAAAAGTCAAAATTAGGCCACTCAAAGTCGGGGACTACGTACTCAAAGTCAAAACACAAGCAAGCAAAGACCGACGAGAAGGCAAACTAGGAACCAATTAGGACGGCCCATACAAAATCACTGTGGCGCTATGCAAAGGGTCATTCCAGCTAGAAACAATGGAGGGAAAATTACTACCAAACAATTGGAACGTCGCCCACCTCAAATACTTCAACTTCTAAGGATAGACATCTCCCGAGTCATACTCTTTTTTTCCTTACCCGAGTTTTGTCCCAATTGGATTTTCTTAGGGAGGTTTTTAACAAGGCGACGAAGAGAGCGTCTTGAAATTAAAGTATAATTTCATCGCTCGACCTCTCAACTATTTTTCCAAGTTGACCAATGAAGTAAAAGTATAAGTTCATTGCTCGACCTCTAAGGATAGACGTCCCTAATGTATGCATGAAAAGAGTAAAAACATGTAAACTTATCCAATGAATGTATAAACAAAGCGAAATATGCAAACACTCGAGTTTCATCTCCACCAAGTTCATACATTATGCCAAGCTAAGAGTTAACATTCGACCTCGCTCGAATCGACTCACATTCTACCTCGCTCGAATTTATTAACATTCGACCTTGTTCGAATCACTTAAGAGTATTCGACCTCGCTCGAATTGACTCTCATTCGACCTCGTTAAAATTTATTAACATTCGACCTCATTCAAATCACTTAGGAGTCAATATTCAACCTCGCTCGAATCGACTCACATTCAACCTTATTCGAATTTATTAACATTCGACCTCATTCAAATCACTTAAGAGTCAATATTCGACCTCGTTCGAATCAACTCACATTCTACCTCGTTTGAATTTATTAACATTTGACCTCGTTTGAATCACTTAAGATTCAAACATTCGACCTCGCTCGAGTTTATTAACATTCAACTTCATTCGAATCACTTAGCAACCGAACATTCGACCTTGCTTAAATTGACTCACATTTGACCTTGCTCGAATTAATTGACATTCAACCTTGTTGGAATTAACTAAGAATCAACATTCGACCTTGCTCGAATTAATTAACATTCGGCCTCGTTCAAATTAACTAATAATCAACATTCGACCTCGCTCGAATCAACTCACATTCGACTTCGTTCGAATTTATTAACATTTGACTTCATTCGAATTTGTTAACATTCGACATTGTCCGAATCAACCAGCGTTAGACTTCGCTCAAAATAATTAAAATCCGACCTCGCTCGAATCAACTAAGTCAGGAACTCTTACAAAGGGCAAGCATTCAAAGAAAATCGAAAAGAGCCAAGAACATACATCAAAAAATCATAGTCATTCAATTCCAAAAATAAAGTATCTTACAAAGGGCCAAAAAGATGCCCCCACAAAAAAGAGAGGAGAAAACTAAGTACAAGAAAATCATACTACACCGCCGGGCCCAGCAGCACCCTCTTCACCTTCGCCTATGCTATCAGCATACTCATCATTGTACCAAGCATCAGATGCAAGCCCATCCAAGTCCTCTTCATCATCGTTGTTCCCCGACGTGGCGGGGTCATAACCACAAGCAAGCCTAGCATCACATGCCTTAACATAGGCATCTTCGAAGTCGTCCTCAGGAATTGTCACCGCCGCCATCAAGTTCCTATATATGTCCAGCTTTTCCTCATCATGGATCCACATCTCGTATAAGTCACAAGGAATGTCGGGGGAAGTGAAAGCATGAGAGAAAGAATGTCCTTCTCGGCCTCAAGAGCAGCGACTTGCTCACTTAGGCTCAAAACTTCTTTCGCAAGCCCACCAATTCGCTCATCAAGCCGTTTCTCCCTTAGTACGATAGTTTTGGCATCGGTTGCACATTTAGACCTAAGGATGCGGATAGATCTCTCTAATGCCGCCGCCTTCGCCAAAGACGCTACCTGAGCCTCCTCAGCCCTTACCAACTCTATCACCTTCTCAGTCAACTCACTACTCAGGCCGGCAACTCTAATTGAGATTTGCCCAAGCTCAACTTGCAAGGTTGCCACTTGCTCTTGAAGGTCAACGCACTCGACCACAACCCCCTTGCTCACCTCGAGCTCGTTGTCTTTAGACCTGAGCAACCCCTCGAACTCACTGCATCAACCAATAGTTTGCACAAGCTCCTCGTCTTTCTGACCCAATTCATATCTAAGGGATAGGAGGTTACCACGTGCTCTAAACCGTGAACACATCTCACGGTACTTGTCACGATAACAGACGTACTTCGAAAGCATCTTCTGAAAAATAACCTTGCACCTCTCTTCTCGGCGGGAACTCTCAATCTCCAAAATGAAAGTCTAAAAAAATAAGAGGGGGAGAATAAGAAGAATATTAGTAAAGATAAAAAGAGGAAAAAACTCAAATTATAGAAATGACGATAGAAACTCACCCGTAAAGCTATCCCAGATATGATAAGTGACAGGTCGGAATCTCAGAGCGCCTGAAGGGTCCTATTTTCAGCATTAGAGCAAAGATGGGCAAAAGAGGGAACCATGCTTACTGTATCCTCCAGCAAATTGCAGTCCAAAAGGATTACGATCAAGCGAGAGGATCAATCCGTTCTCATCTCCACCTGAGTAAGACCTTTATAAAATATCCTCGCTTCCTCGGGGTCGACATCAAATCTGGATTCCTAATCATCTACGATTACACTCTTCGCCCTCTCCTCATTCGAAGAAGGAATGTTGGCCTACCCTGACATCGACGGATCACTCCTCGTAATGGTTACAACCACTTCTAGTTGCTCCCCTTCTTCCACGGAGGTGATCTTCACGTCCAAAGGAGGCATGATAACAGTATCCGAAGCCGTACCACCCCTCAGCTCGGCCGTGGTCAACTCAGGTTCAATGTAGCCTCTTCGTAAACTTTTCTATCAACTTCTATCCTTCACTTTTTCAATGGAGCCTCTTCGTCTTCGCCCTGGTCCGACTCATCGACCAAGTGAAACATTGTAGAAAACAGAATCTCTGCTAAAGGGGAAATAACTTGGCGACTAAGATCATGCGATGTAAGGGTCTGATAAGTGACAACGGTCTAAGCAGGCTCACTCGTAGTAACTGCGAGTACGGGCCCTACTGAAATACTTGACTAGCATAAAGCAGTCATAGGAGCCCTCGCCCTCCTTAAAGCCCTCCGACCTATCAACGAAGAAAAACAAATAAGAAACAAAAGGAAAGAAAGGACGATACATAGTCCAGAATTACTATGATCAATGCAAGATGACTCACCTGCCGCAAGCCTCTACCCAAACCTCTCATTAAATTGCAACCACTCACGAATCCCCACCGTGTGAGGTAGAATTTGACTCACCCAGTCACGAATGTCGACAAATGGCGAAGAAGGATCGCTATCGTCTATAAAAAAGAGTAAAGGAGAACGATCAGATCACCAAAAAGAAAAAACAAAGTCATTTGGGAGAAAACACTTACGAGCAAAGTTCCACTCCTCGGGAAATCCACTGGAGTTCGATACCATGTGCTCCGTCTTTACGTAGAAGAAACTGGCCCAAAAGGGTGATTAGTTTTATCGTCCATATTTACCACCAATCCCTTGGTCCCACGGTGGCGCATTTGAATCATCGTGCCCCTGTGAAAACTTAGGGCGAAGAGGTGAAGCATCTGGCAGAGAGAAATACCACGGTTGGCCAGCTCAGCGTACTTGATAAGCATAAGGAAAATCTTGCATATGTACAAAGAGAGTTGAGTCGGGCATACACCGTAATAACGACAAAAATCCTCCACCAAGTAAGGAATATGAAGTGCAGAGCCGACAATGAATAGGTATGCATAAAATATGCAATACACTACGCGATGTACCTGCACTACATCGCTTCCAGCGGGGGATAATTCCAGGTTCGGGATTCACCACTTAGCCCTGAATGCAACAAGCACTGCCGTATCCATCTCAGAAATGACGAGTTCAGGTTCACCCTCAGGTGGGTTCTTGATGTCTCGCTTGGCCTTCCCCAAACGTGGAATTATCTCATCCACGGTAGGGGAAAATGCTCGTCTTCTACCATGGATTCTACTTCTTTGTGAGGAGGCATATCCATAGCAAAAATTACATGATCAGAGGGGGCGCTAACTATTTTTCTGATTGTATATGAAAAGGAAATGCAAAAGTGAAAAAGATGACAATGGCGGAAAACGCTAAAGGAAGGAAGAAAACACATGTGCAGGAGATTTAAAGAAGAAGGAAAAGCTTGGGGTTTCAAAAGCTTCAGAAATGCAACAACTCAAGTAAGAAATTCCCATCCATATTTATAAAAATATGGGCATCCTGATCGAGAAAGCGCAAACGTCGCCTCATTACTTTCGAAACAGAAGAGGCGCAGGAAATGACATAACGTATTGGAAACATGCGCCATAATGACGCATAATGAAATGATGTCATTTCAAACTGACGTGACGGTCAGATGTGGCTATTGAAGCTCCACGTTATCACCTTTCCATAAAAGGATCACCCCTCGGCCAATGTGCTTAGATTTCTCAAAATTGCAACTGGCGAAGTCTGCCCATCGAGCTCTTCAAAAACAACCTCGACGAGCGGAGTGACTATCCGTATGGGTCAAAATCTGATCAAGGGGATCTCGCTTGAAATAAGAAAATCAAGAACCGATTAGGCCGAGGTCGTGGTTAAGAAGTAACATTGGCGAGCCAAGCAGCTAAGGTCGAGGTCGAGTACTCATATCGACCAAAACGTCTAGTTTAGCAATAAAATATTTTAAAGGAATATTCTCTGTTTTTGTACTTTCATTATGTAAGGGATATGTTTCATATAAATAGGAATAGAGAGAGAAAGAAGGGGGGATAATCCATTTTGATAAGCTCTCTCTAGAAAAGTTGACTCTCAAGTAACTACAAACATTGTCTTTATACTAGATTCGATTTGTTGTTTTGTTCCAAACTTTCTCACATCAGATCCAATAAAGTTTTCTATATTCCCACATTTTGTTGTCATACATCACGGTCAAAGGGAGAATCATCCAACTCATTGAACATTTGGGTGAATCATTCTCTCTATTTACTTATATTTTCATTTATCATATTTATTGGTTGCTCTTATCCCCCCATTCATTCATAACAATATCATTAAACATCCTTTTGGTATTTAAATAGCTTTGGATGCGACTTTTAAATTATTTCTATTCATAAATGTTGGATCTAGGATTTATTATGTTTAACTAGAATTTATTCATTATCATTTATTTAATTAGTTTAACAAAAAGGTTTAACACTTTTTGATCAAACACTGATATTTTTCAAAAAATAAAACATGGGATTTTCAACTAAATAAGTTGCTTTTCTACCATTATCTAAAAAAGAAACAAATTGATTATATTGATTTTTCAAACTTTAGAACCAAACCGAGCCAATTCAACTTTAAATGAGAGCATTTTAATTTTTGTATTTCGCTTTGGTTGTTTTAGCTACATGAACGAATACTGTCGATAAATTCCTGTATTTCGCCTTGGTTGTAATCGTTGCATGAATGATACAATTGACACAAGTTGTATTCGTTACGCATATGAATAAAAATGATATAAGCTGGTAACCATTGAACAATATCTTCAAATAATAGCTAAGAAAATTATAGTTACATATAGTAATTAGTCTCTAAACTGTAATGCTTTATGGAAATTCCTCTAAGTTATTTGGATGGATGAATATCAAAGGTAATGACACTGTATAACTGCCGAAAAAATCTATAAAATTTATATATATATTTTTTGTTTATGTGTGTGTGTGTGTGTGTGTATATATTCTGTATGTTATATATAAAAATTATATATATTTTAGGCTATCAATATAATAATTTCTGACGTGGGTTAAAAGTTATAATGCTTTATCGACTAACAGTGAAGGACAAGAAGACGGGGAACTTGCATCTATACTCGCTTTTTGTGTCATGTTTTAACTTGTGCCCGCTTTGCAAAAACATTACAAGCGTACCCGCTTTTTTGCATAACTTCAGCATACGGGGCTGAAGTAGCAAAGGCAATCACGCAAAACTTCAGCATTCTAGTAGACGGGCCTGAAGTAGCAAGTGTACTGGATCAAGTGTTCTGAAGTTTTTGTTTGTAATTACTGAACTTAAGCATAGTAGCTGAAGTTTTATTCTCTATTTGCATTGCTGAAGTTTTTGTTTTCCTAACTGGCGAACTTCAGCTTTAGAGCTGAAGTTTTTGTTTTGTAACTGGCGAACTTCAGCTCTAGTAGTTCATTTGTAAAAACTTCAGCACTATATAAGCAATAAAAATTTGATTTCTTATTGCATACAACTATACAAGTAATTTGGTGTTTCCTTGTCATGGGCAAGATGCTAAATTTGTGGTGAATTGCTTTCACTTCAGCCTGAAGTTAAGGGTGAAAAAGGACATGGTGCCAAACAATGACCACTTGCAGATCCATTCGTATTTCTTGACTGGAATACAATAGTGTAAGAAAATTTTCGTCTTATCATTGAACCAGATATGTCGACACAAAATTTTAATAACTGAAGTTCCATAACAACACCAACAGAAGAAGAAGAAGAAGAAGAAGAAGAGGAGGAGGAGGAGAACGAATGATGAGCAGAAAGGGGGATAAAGTTATTTAAAAAATGAGCACAAATTAAATTTTAAAAAAAAATAGATATAAATTAAATAGGAGTGACCAAATAGAACGCCACGCGCAATTTTTACCAAGAAGACGTTCAGTATCATACCAGTTTGGGTCTCGGCCCATATCTCCGATAATTGGGATTTGGGACGTTGGGCCCATGTTAATATAACACTCGTGTCTGTCGCACGCAAAACCATGACCCATTAATTTCACATTTTAATTAATTCTTAGAAATTGCCTCCATGTGGATATTGAGGGTCAAATATCTGATACTCCATTGGCTTATAATAGACCGTAGAGTCACGTAGAAGATGGTACTCATCACCTAATCTATGATAAAGCTAAATTACGATTTACTCTTACTTTAAACAATATTTATATCTGTCAACCGTATCTTCTATTACCTTAAACAATATTTATATATGTCAAAAAGTTAACTGTGTCTTTATTTTGGGCTCACTTCTATTTTTCTAAAATGAACCTCTATTTTTTTAATTACCTTAATTGGAACCAAATGGACACCTATTCCAAGTTGGAGTCGAGAGATTAATAAATTTTCATCTTTTCGTATTTTTTTTTCCTGAGAAAAATAAAAATTTGACTATCAAGTTGTATGAAGCTCGTGCGTACTAAAATTTTCTAAGATTTTTTGAATTGATCAGAAATAATGAATTATTTGAAAATGGATAGAAACTAGGAGAAATTATACCTAACCTAAGTTGGAGTCGAGGGAGTAATAAATTTTCATCTTTCTGTATTTTTTTTCCTGAGAAAAATAAAAATTCTGACTATCAAGTTGTATGAAGCTCGTGCAAAACTTGCAATTTTCAGCGCGTACTAACATTTTTTAAGAGTCTTTGAATTGATCAGAAATAATGAATTATTGGAAAATGGGTAGAAACTAGGAGAAATTATCATTTTTTCCTTTTGCAAATGACGCGTGAGACAAACTTATATTGTTTCTATGATTCATATTATATAAATAATCATAATTAAGAGTTTGAAAACGATGTAAACAAATATATCATGCATCTATTGATTCGGTGTATGTTTTTACCAAGTACCAATTTAAATCATCACTAGTCAACAACTTCAAAATCTTTCAAAACGAACTTACAAGAAAAAAGAATAAAAGAATCTTGAGATACATACTAATAAAAATGCTTAAAATTGAATTGGAAACAGTTAAGAAATAACGGAGGAGGCCAAGAATCCAAATTCAATTTGTTCAGAGTTTCAACTATTCTAAGAAACACTGCATTTTGTGACTCCTCCGTTAGAATTTTCACCATTTGCCTTTTGCAACATGTTTATAGACAGCACATTTAC
>MU756002.1:45089-93484 GCA_026770625.1 Nicotiana glauca | reverse complement strand
AAAAAAATAATACTATAAATTCAAGCCCCCCGCAAAGCATCTATCTCCATTGTAACAATTTTTGTTACTTATTAGTCTCATTAGTCTTCTGGCCATAGCATTACACTTCATTTATTTCCACTCTTAAGTTAAGAAATAGTACAAATGGCCTTCTCTCTAGGGAAATCTTTTGGACTTTCCACAACTTTTGATTCCCTGCAACAAAATATTTTCAGTTCTAAACCTTATGTTTCATCATTTTTCTCCAAGAAAATTACCCTGCAAAAATGTGACAAGGCCAATATTCTGTCCAAAAAACCTCTGTATATTTCAGCAGTGAGTGGATTTGGACATGTTCATGAATCAAAAGAGTCAAACTCTAGGGACAAATTGGTCCAATGCAATGCTTATGAAGCAAGCAGGCCACAGTCAATACCAATTAGCATTGATTTTGATCAAGAAACTCAAGCTGCTGCTGCTCAGAAGCTCAAGATTGGGCTTTATTTTGCAACATGGTGGGCATTGAATGTGGTATTTAATATTTATAATAAGAAGGTTTTAAATGCCTTTCCATTTCCATGGCTTACTTCTACCCTTTCACTTGCTGCTGGCTCTCTCATTATGTTGGTTTCTTGGGCTACTAGAATTGCTGAAACTCCCAAAACTGACTTCGATTTTTGGAAAGCTTTGTTTCCTGTAAGTAAACAATGATAGTATATATATATATATATATTGTTTTTTTTTAGGTTCATTTTTGGACATTGAATTCTTCTAATGTGTTGTGTTATGTTAATAGGTTGCTGTGGCACATACAATTGGACATGTGGCTGCAACAGTAAGCATGTCAAAAGTTGCAGTTTCATTCACACACATAATCAAGAGTGGAGAGCCTGCTTTCAGTGTTTTAGTTTCAAGTTTACTTTTGGGTGAAACTTTCCCATTGACAGTTTACCTTTCACTTTTACCAATTATTGGTGGTTGTGCACTTGCTGCTGTTACTGAGCTCAATTTTAACCTAGTTGGTAATTTACAAATCAATCTTGTTTTCGTCTCAAGTTTTACTTTTTTTGATTTAGCCATTTAATACTCGAAATTTATGGCCCGACTAATGCACATTTGCACCACCTAGGATCCCCTAAAGGTAAGCACTCCCGAATAGGCTTGAACTCGAGACCTCCATTCATTCATGGCAACCGTCTAGTAAGGAAGAAGTGAGCTCTAGCATTAGTCTTAGTATGCCCCTTCCGATCTATGACTTTTTGATGATTTTGATCAGACAGAAGCTGAGAGTGGTTAAGAGTGCAGGAATCTTGTCCTTGTAGTCGTCAAGTTTTAGACTTATATGAGATACATGTTGCTAATAATGCAATTCTTGATGTTAATAACATGCAGGGTTTATGGGGGCAATGATATCAAACTTGGCATTTGTATTCAGAAACATATTTTCAAAGAAAGGGATGAAGGGGAAGTCTGTTGGAGGGATGAATTACTATGCTTGTCTTTCTATTATGTCACTTTTGATTCTTACACCCTTTGCCATTGCTGTGGAGGGTCCACAAGTATGGGCACTTGGTTGGCAGAAAGCAGTCTCCCAAATTGGTCCTAATTTTGTATGGTAAGCACAATACTTTTACTAATACATCAATATTCACTTTGATGAATTCAGATTTTACATAATGATATTGAAATGGAATTAAATCTTTGACTAAGTATCTTGATCAGCTCAAAGATTGATATTGCCATAATTAAGAACAGAAAATCATATACAAATTCTAAGTACTAAATTGACGTTATATCTCATGTCACTTTCAGTTTCTTTTGCAACTGCAGATACAAGTGTCTTCTCACATGTTTACTTTTGGCATCATACTCATAGTTTATATTTTTTATGTGGTTCTAGTGCAATGGAAAAGTGAAGATTTGCAAGATTTTATTTAACTCTGTTTGGTCAATTCTCATACTTAAATATTTGTATGTATCATTTATTAGTATTAGTTTATAAAACATTCTATAAACTTACGGATCTTGAAATTGCTCTTGGTTTAGGTGGGTTGTGGCCCAGAGTGTGTTGTATCACTTGTACAATCAAGTCTCCTACATGTCCCTAAATGAGATCTCCCCACTGACATTTAGCATTGGAAACACTATGAAGAGAATTTCAGTCATAGTTTCCTCCATTATCGTATTCCAAAATCCAATTCAACCAGTCAATGCTCTTGGTGCTGCCATTGCAATTTTTGGAACATTCCTCTACTCACAGGTAAAAATACATTCATATGTTTTGTACTACTTACCTTTGTATGTGAATAACTTTTCATTGTTAGTCTGCTACCTATGTTGCTTGTACTCTCCGAAAATATCGCCAGGCGCGAGTCGTATCTCCAAAAGTAGTACATTTTTGGAGGATCTGACACGAATATGACAATATTTTGGAGAGTCCGTGTAATATAGCTGGGACCAATAAAGATCCAAATGAGCCTAACACATTTACAACTTGTTGCTTGTTTTCATCCTTGGTACCATCACTGCACTCCATACTTTGACACTACACTTATGACAACTCAATACAAACCATAACATCAATTTTGAACCCCTTTTTTTTTTATTATTATTAATTTTGTCCTTATGATTTTCATGCAGGCAAAGCAGTAAGTTGGCTAGAAAGTTAAGTGGAGAAAGGGGAGATTCTGACTTGAGTCGTTAGAATTAAAAGATGGGCAGCAGTGGACTAACATTTTGAAATAGAAGATTGACATTGACTTTTAAAATAACTATTTACTAGTAAATATAAGAGGCAAATGATCATGAATGAATGACTATGGCTTTCTTAGTGATGGAAAAGTTGAGAAAAGAAAATAGTGCTGCCCTTTCCCCAGCTGCAAAATTCTACACAAGATTTTGTAATATATAGCAATGTTGTATGAAGTGCTTGTAGTGATTAATTTATTATTCCTTATTATGATTGTAGATTTTGTAATATACTCATATGATTATTTTTTAATATTATGCACCTTAACTTGCAAACAGTTATTTTAATTCTTTGAACTGACCAAACTTGGCTTGGCAAAGGTAGCCAACAACTTACATGCCAATACAAAGATAATGTCCCTTTCTAGTAGTCAAAGGGCAAAATTGAATGAAACAAATTTTGACAAATAATTAATACCAAATGTCAGCTTGACTCGTGTGACGACCCAAAGGGTCATCATCTGTTTTTAATTAAATTTTGTGTCCCCGAGGCCTTGAAAGCTTCATTTAGAGTTACCTCGATTTGTGTACGCGGTCCGGACGCATAGCAGAAAAGCTTAAATATGAAATTCTGGAAAAATGCTAAGTTTTGATGTTAAAATGAATAAATTTGACCTTTTTCAACATTTTGGATAAACGGATCCGGACTCGTAATTTGACGGTCCCGAAAGGTCCGTAGGAAAATATGGGACTTGGGCGTATGCCCGGAATCGAATTCCGAGGTTCCAAGCCCGAGAAATGAATTTTTTTGTAAAATTATTTTCTGAAAATATTTAAGAAAATTGTAAATGAAATCTGATTAGAAAGCGATGGTATCGGGCCCGTATTTTGGTTTCGGCCCCCGGTACAGGTCTTATATATGTTTTAAGTCATTCCTGTGAAATTTGGTTGGAAACGGACGTCGTTTGACGTGATTCGGACCTAAAAAGGAAAATTTGATGTTTTATAAAGTTTGAAAGAATTCTTAGATTTTGAGGTTTAATTCGATGTTTATGATATTATTTTACCGATTTGATCGCACAAGTAAGTCTGTATGATATTTTTGATGTTTTGTGTATATTTGATTTGGAGTCCCGAGGGCTCGAGTGAGTTTTGGATAGGCCGTGGGGTGCATTTTTGAACTTAAAAGTTAACTATTATTTCTGATTTGCAGGCTTCGCATTTGCGAAGCCAGTCTCGCAAATGCGAGCCTTGCATCGCAAATGCGAGGATGAGACCTGGGCAGGCCTGGTCGCAAATGCGATAAATATGTTCGCAAATGCGACGTTTGGGATCACAAATGCGACGTCTGGGATCACAAATGCGAATCTTCCCTTTTCCGCTTGAGGTCGCAAATGCGATACATCTATCACAAATGCGATGTCGCAAATGCGACAACTCTTTCGCAAAAGTGAAAGCTGGGAATTTCTGAAGGGTTCGCAAATGCGAACCCTGTTTCACATTTCCCACATCTGAGAGGTCGAGGTTCGCAATTGCGAACCCCTGCTCGTAATTCCCATATCAAAGACCTGAAATTTTACACTTAAACGATTTTGAACCCCATTTTTCATATGTACTCAAACCCAAAACACTTAAGCGATTTTCCAAGAACAAGTCTTCTTCCAAATCAATTGTAAGTTAGTTTTTACTCATTTCTTTCAATCATTAACATCTTTTAACATGATTTCAACCTAAAATCAAGGATTTTCATGGGGGAAATTGGGTGTTTTGGGTAGAACCTAGGTTTTTCAAAAATTAGGGATTTGGACCTCAATTTGAAGTCCGATTTCAAAAAAAAATTATATATTTAAGTTCTTGGGAGAATGGGTAATCAGGTTTTAGTTCGAACCTCGGGGTTTGACCACCTGAGCCCGGGGGCAATTTTTGACTTTTTGGGTAAAATTTTGAAAAACTCATTTTCATACATTGGGGTTGATTCATTTATTGTTTATTAATGTAATTAAGTAATTTGTGATTAGATACTAGCGAATTGGCGGTGGAATCACGGGGTAAAGCTATAATTGAGGCTTGAGTTGTGTTCAAGGCATCAAGGTAAGTATTTGGTCTAACCTTAGCTTGAGGGATTAGGAGTTGAGTCCTATTTGCTATGTGGTAATTGTCGAGTACGACGTATAGGCATGGTGACGAGTATCTATACGTTGGTGTCTAGCATGACCGCGAGTCTATAAATTGTGAATATCTTGATTTCGTTGTATCTCTCATGGCTCGATGATGATTCCAATTTGTCGTGAAAAGCTTGTGAAAGGAAATTGTGACCTATGAACATCGAGGAGCATTGGCTCAAGTTATATTACAATTGAGAAAGTATATGAAATGATTGAACCCTTTGAATCATTGACTCAAGTGGTAAAGTGAGATATGAAATAAAAGTGAAAAAAGAAAAAGAGTGATTAAATTGTTCCCTTCTCGGGGTATTGTTGCTTAATGATTATTTTCCCTTGCCGGGACATTGAGATTATTGATGTTGTTCCCTTGCCGGGATTTAATTATTTAATTGTACTCTCTTGTCGGGATTTCTATTATTATCTTGTTTATTCCCTTGCCCCTTGCTTGTGATTGTTGTTTGGGAGAGGAAGAGTGTTAAAGCACGAAGGGCGATGTCGTGCATTGTTTGTTTATTATGAGGAAAGAGTGTAAAGCACGAAGGGTGATGCCGTGCATTTTTGCTTATTGTGAGGAAAGAGAGTAAAGCACGAAGGGTGATGCCGTGCCGCACGATATACCGTTCCATGCCGATTCTATTGATTATATGTGAGGAAAGAGAGTAAGAGCACGAAGGGTGATGCCGTGCACGTTTTAATATATCATTGCTCGGTGAGGATGAGAGTAAAAGCACGAAGGGTGATGCCGTGCACTTGCTGCTTTCTGATTCTTTATTGGTGTCTAAGTTATGTTGTTTTCCTTCGTTACTTGATGACTTTTACTTGGAATTGTTACTTTCCCCATAGAATGCTCCCCTCCCATATTGATTGGTTATCTATGTATCTCGATTTCACTGTATATGTATATATAACTACATAGGTTTATGTGGTAGTCCGGTCTAGCCTCGTCACTACTTCGCCGGGGCTAGGCTAGGCACTTACCAGCATATGGGGTCGGTTGTGCTGATACTACACTCTGTGATCTTTTGTACAGATCCAGGTACCGGAGCAGCATACGGTGCGCAGCAATAGTTCGGGAGCCAGCCTTCATTCCACCGAGACACCGAGGTAGCCTTGCAGGCGTCCGCAGGCCCGGCGTCTCCTCTATCTTTATTTATAATCTGTTATCTCTTATGTTCGAGACAGACAATGTCACTTTCTTTCGAACGGTTGTATGTAGTAAATCTTAGTAGTCCGTGGATGTTGTGACACCAGTTCTGTGTAGAGGCATATGTGGATTTCTCCTTATTATTTTGGTTTATTTCGTTTAAATCTTCCGCTAAATTACGAATTCCGCTGTTGTTTAACTATTTATTTCCTGTTAATTAAATTGGTAAAAATGGATTTACAACAAAAGTAGTTATGGATTCTAAATGTGTGCTTGCCTAGCTTCTACGAATAGGCCCATCACGACCCCCGAGGGTGGGAAATCCTGGTCGTGACAAGTTGGTATCAGAGCTCTAGGTTACATTGGTCTCACAATTCACGGACAAGCTCAGTAGAGTCTGAGGGATCGGTACGGAAACGTCTGTATTTATCCCTAGAGGCTACAGAGTTAGGAAAAGTTTCACATTTATTCTTTCTTGTCGTGCGATTTGGTTTCTCAAAGCTAATTTAATTTCTACTCTGTTCTTTCGCAGATGGTGAGAACACGCGCTTCCTCATCTACCGCTCAGCAGCCCGAGCCCCCAGCAGCAACACCCACTAGGGGCAGAGGGCAAGGTCGAGGCCGTGCTAGAGGCAGAGATAGGGGCAGAGCTCAGCCCCCAGCAGCAGTACCAGTGGCGGAGCCTCAGGTTGATTTTGACGAGGAGGTTCCGGTCCAGCAGTTCCGATGGGCCCAACTCAGGTCCTAGAGGGGTTTATTGCTACCCCAGTTTTTCAAGACGCTCTGGTCCGATTGGTGGGCATCATGGAGAGTGTCACCCGTGTAGGCTTTCTTCCTGTGGCATCAGCCACTTCTCATGCTGAAGGAGGAGCCCTGACTCCTGCTACTCGTATTCCAAAGTAGGTACCTCCCCAGATTCAGACTCCGGCAGTTCAGCCAGTTGGAGCAGCTCAGTCAAGTGTGGTAGCCCATGTCTGTGATGGAGCAACTATGTCTGCCAATGCTTTTTGGAGATTGGATATGTTCACCAAGCTCTTCACTACTACCTTCAGCGGTGCAATTACGGAGGATCCTCAGGATTATCTGGACAAATACCATGAGGTTTTTCAGAACATGGGCATTGTTGATACCAATGAGGTTGATTTTGCTACATTTTGCTTATCTGGATCCGCTAAGACTTGGCGGAGGGATTATTGCTTAGCTAGACCAGCAGAGTCGCCAGCCTTGACCTGGGAGCAGTTCACGCAGCTATTTTCGGAGAAGTTTCTCCCTATTACACAGCGAGAGTCCTATCAGAGGCAGTTCGAGCGTCTCCAGCAGGGATCCATGACCATCACCCAGTACGAGACCAGGTCCATGCTCTTATTATACTTTCCACTGAGAGGGAGAGAGTGAGACGGTTTATTGATGGGCTCATTGAGCCTATTCATCTACAAATGGCTAGAAAGGCTGGGAGTGAGATATCCTTCCAGGAAGCGGCCAATGTGGCACGAAGAACTGAGATGGTATTATCATATGGGGTGGCCACAGGGTAGACAAGAGACCCCGATAGTCAAGCAGATTCAGTAGTGCCTCCTCTGGAAGCAGAGATTCGTATGATTGGGGTCATCCTCCTAGGCCCTTCCAGTCAGCACTCCAGGTTTCTCAAGGCGCCTCAGGTGGCTATGGTTCTCACACGTACTATTCTGATCAGCAGCCGTACAGTGCACCGCCAGCTCCTATCAGTGCATCGCCGCTTCATAGTTTTTGGGGCGGTCATTCAGGTAAACAGGGCCAGCAAACTCGACTACCGAGGGCTTGTTACACTTGTGGTGACACGGGTCATATTGCTAGATTTTGCCCTCGAGCATCGAGCAGTTCTCAGCACTAGGGTTCTCGTGCCAGGGTCAAGCACCATGTGTTTCACAGCCCACCCAGCCAGCTATAGGTGGGGGTAGAGGTGTTAGAGGTAGAGGTAGAGGTTATAGAGGTGGAGCTCAGACCGCCAGAGGTGAAGGCCAGCCATAAGCAGGCCGTCCTAGAGAGGTAGATCAGAGTGGTGGGCCCCATCCCCGATGTTATGCTCTTCAGCCAGACCCGAGGCAGAGGTTTTAGATGCGATTATTACAGGTATGATTCTGATTTGTGATAGGGATGCTTCAGTGTTGTTTGATCTGGGGTTTACGTATTCGTATGTGTCATCTTATTTTGTCTCCTACTTGGTCATGCCTAGTGATGCATTGGGTGTTCATGTTTATGTGTCTACACCGATGGGTGATTCTATCGTGGTCGATCGAGTCCATAATTCTTGTATTATGGTGATTGGAGGTCTTGAGACTCGTGTAAATTTGTTGCTTTTAGGCATGGTTGACTTCGATATTATATTGAGGATAGACTGGTTATTACCCTATCACGCTATCTTGGACTGTCATGCCAAGATTGTGACCTTTGCTTTACCGAGTATGCCTCATTTAGAGTGGAGAGGGACTCCTGGTCATTCTACCCGCAGTTTTATATCATATGTGAAGGCTCGGCGTATGGTCGAGAAGGGGTGTTTGGCCTATTTAGCCTATGTTCGTGATTCTAGTGCTGAGGTTCCCTCTATTTATTTTGTGCCTGTTGTTTGTGATTTTCCTGATGTTTTCCCTTCAAACCTGCTGGGCATGCCACTCGATAGGGATATTGACTTTTGTATTGATCTGGTTCTGGGCACTCAACCCATTTCTATCCTGCCGTATCGTATGGCGCCTCCTGAGTTGAAAGAGTTAAAGGAACAGTTGCAGGATTTGCTTGAGAAGGGTTTCATTAGACCCAGTGTTTCACCTTGGGGTGCGCCGATGTTATTTATCAAGAAGAGGGATGGTTCAATGAGAATGTGTATTGATTATCGGCAATTGAATAAGTTAACGATCAAGAATAAGTATCCACTGCTGTGATGATTTGTTCGACCAGCTTCAGGGTGCCAGGGTATTTTTCAAGATTGACTTGCGATCTGGCTACCATTAGTTGAGGATTAGGGATTCCGATGTCCCTAAGACAGCATTCTGCTCTCGGTACGGGCATTATGAGTTCTTGGTTATGTCATTCGGGTTGACGAATGCCCCAGCAGCTTTCATGGACTTGATGAATCGAGTGTTCATGACTTATTTGGAGTCGTTCGTAATATTCTTCATTGATGATATATTGATATATTCCCGCAACCTGGAGGAGCACGAGCAACACCTTAGAGTGGTTCTTCTAACTCTGAGGGATAGCCAGTTAATGCTAATTTTTTGAAGTGTGAATTCTGGTTGGGTTCAGTTGCATTTCTGGGTCATGTTGTATCAATAGAGGGTATTCAGGTGGACCTAAAGAAGATTGCGGCAGTCAAGAATTGGCCTAGACCAACATCAGCCATAGAGATTCGGAGTTTCTTGGGGTTAGTAGGCTACTATTGTCGGTTCGTGGAGGGGTTTTCATCTATTGCAGCCCCGATGACCAGATTGACCTAGAAGGGTGACCAGTTCAGATGGTCGGATGAGTGTGAGGCGAGCTTTCAAAAGCTCAAGACAGCTCTGACTTCGGCACCGGTGTTGGTTTTGCCCACAGGTTCAGGGCCTTATACAATCTATTGTGATGCTTCCTGTGTTAGGCTTGGAGCAGTGTTGATGCAGGATGGAAAAGTCATTGCCTATGCTTCAAGGCAGTTGAAGATTCATGAGAAGAACTATTCGGTTCATGATTTGGAGTTGGCGGCCATAGTTCACACATTAAAGATTTGGAAGTATTATCTATATGGCATAGCATGTGAGGTGTTAAATGATCACAAGAGTCTTCAGTATTTGTTCAAGCAAAAGGAGTTGAGTTTGAGGCAGAGAAAGTGGTTGGAGTTGTTTAAAGATTATGATGTTATCATTTTATATCATCCGGGAAGGGCCAATGTGGTGGCCGATGCTTTGAGTAGGAAGTCAGCTAGTATGGGCAGTCTTGCTTATATTCTGGTCGGTGAGAGGCTGCTTGCTTTGGATATTCAGGCTTTAGCCAATCAGTTCGTGAGGCTAGATGTTTCTGAGCCCAGTCGTGTGCTAGCTTGCACGGTCACTCGGTCTTCATTATTGGAGCGTATCCGTGATCAGTAGTATTATGATCCCCATTTGTGTGTCCTTCGAGACACGGTGCAGCGCGGAGGTGCTAGGCAGGTTACTTTAGATGATGATGGAATTTTGAGATTGCAGGGTCGAGTATGTATGCCTAATGTGGATGGGCTCTGAGAGTTGATATTGGAGGAGGCCCAGAGCTCCCGGTAATCTATTCATCGGGGCGCCGCGAATATGTATCAGGATTTGCGGTAGCATTATTGGTGGCATAGAATGAAAAAGGATATTGTAGCATATGTGGCTCATTGTTTGAATTGTCAGCATGTTAAGTAAGAGCATCAGAGGCCTAGTGGTTTATTTCAGAGGATTTAGATTCCTAAGTGGAAGTGAGAGCGGATCGCTATGGACTTTGTTACTGGACTCCCAGTAACTCAGAAGAAGTTCAACGTAGTTTGGGTCATTGTTGATAGGGTGACCAAGTCAGCACATTTCATTCTTGTGGCAGTCTTCTATTCTTCTGAGAGGTTAGTTGAGATCTACATTCGGGAGATTGTTCACCTTCATGGTGTGCCTGTATCTATCATTTCAGACCGGTGTACGCAGTTTACCTTGCGATTTTGGAGAGCAGTTCAGCGAGAGTTGGGCACACATGTTGAGTTGAGCACAACATTTCATCCCAGAAAGATGGTCAGTCCGAGCGAACTATTCATATTTTGGAGGATATGCTCCGAGCTTATGTTATTGACTTTGGAGGTTCGTAGGATTAGTTTTTTCCTTTAGCAGAGTTTGCCTACAACAACAGCTACCAGTCGAGCATCCAGATGGCTCTTTACGAGGCTTTATATGGTTGGCGGTGTCGATCTCCGATTGGATGGTTTGAGCCGGGAGAGGCTCGGTTGTTGGGTACGGATCTGGTTCAGGAGGCCTTGGACAAGGTCAGGATTATTCAGGATAGGCTTCGTTCAGCTCAGTCCAGGAAAAAGAGCTATGCAGACCGCAAGGTTCGAGATGTGGCTTTTATGGTTGGTGAGCGGGTATTGCTCCGAGTGTCGCCTATGAAGAGCGTGATGAGATTATGGAAGAAGGTCAAGCTTAGCCCTGGATTCATTGGTTCGTTTGAGATTCTCGATTGAGTGGGAGAGGTGGCTTATAGACTTGCTTTTCCGCCGAGCTTATCAGCCGTGCATCCAGTGTTTCATGTGTCCATACTTCGGAGGTATCATGGCCACCCAGCCCACGTGTTAGATTTCAGCACTGTCCAGTTGGAAGAGGACTTGTCTTATGAGGAGGAGCCGGTAGCTATTCTAGACCGACAGATTCTTCAGTTGAGGTCGAAAAGTTTCCCTTCTGTTCGTGTTCAGTGGAGAGGTCAGCCTTAGAGTTTCCCTTCTGTTCGTGTTCAGTGGAGAGGTCAGCCTCCTAAGGCATCGACCTGGGAGTCCGAGTCCGATATGCTAAGCCGTTATCCTCATCTTTTCCCTGACTCGGGTACTTCCTTCTTCTGTCCGTTAGAGGACGAACGGTTACTTTAGAGGTGGAGAATGTGACGACCCAAAGGGTCATCACCTATTTTTAATTGAATTATGTGTCCTCAAGGCCTTGAAAACCTCATTTAGAGTTGTCTCTATTTGTGTGCGTGGTCCGGGCACGTAGCTGGAAAGCTTAAATATGAAATTCTATGAAAAATGCTAAGTTTTGATATTAAAATGAATAAATTTAACCTTGGTAAATATTTTGGGTAAACGGACCCGGACCCGTGATTTGAGGTCTCGGAGGGTCCGTAGAAAAATATGGGACTTGGGCGTATGCCCGAAATCGAATTCTGAGGTTCCAAGCCCGAGAAATAATTTTTTTGTAAAATTGTTTTCTGGAAATGTTTAAGAAAATAGGAAATGAAATCTGATTAGAAAGCGATGGTATCGGGCTCGTATTTGGGTTCCAGCACCCGGTACATGTCTTATATATGTTTTAAGTCATTCTTGTGAAATTTGGTTGGAAACGGACGTCGTTTGATGTGATTCGAACCTAAATTGGAAAATTTGATATTTTATGAAGTTTGAAAGAATTCTTGGATTTTGAGGTTTAATTATGTTTATGATGTTATTTTGGCGATTTGATCGCACAAGTAAGTCTGTATGATGTTTTTGAGGTTGTGTGTATATTTGGTTTGGAGCCCCAAGGGCTCGGATGGGTTTTGGATAGGCCGCCGGTTGCATTTTTGAACTTAAAAGTTAGCTGGTATTTTTGATCGGCAGGCTTCGTATTTGCGAAGCCAGTCTCACAAATGCGAGCCTTGCATCGCAAATGCGAGGATGAGACCTGGGCAGGCCTAGTCGCAAATGCGATAAATATGTTCGCAAATGCGAAGGCCCGTCGCAAATGTGACGTCTGGGTTCGCAAATGCGAAGCTTCCCATTTCTGCCTGAGGTCGCAAATGCGATACATCTTTCGAAAATTTGATGTCGCAAATGAGAAAGCTGGAATTTCTGAAGGGTTTGCAAATGCGAACCCTGTTTTGCATTTCCCACATCTGAGAGATCGGGGTTTGAATTTCCCATATCAAAGACCTGCAATTTTACACTTAAACGATTTTGAACCCCATCTTTCATATGTACTCAAACCCAAACACACTTAGGCGATTTTCCAAGAACAAGTCTTCTTCCAAATCAATTGTAAGTTAGTTTTTTACTCATTTATTTCAATCATTAACATCTTTTAACATGATTTCAACCTAAAATTAAGGATTTTCATGGGGAAAATTGGGTGTTTTGGGTAGAACCTAGATTTTTTAAAAATTAGGAATTTGGACCTCAAGTTTAGGTCTGATTCCAAAATAAATTATATATTTGAGTTCTTGGGGGAATGGGTAATCAGGTTTTAGTTCGAACCTCGGGTTTTGACCACGTGAGCCCGGGGGTAATTTTTTACTTTTTGGGTAAAACTTTGGAAAACTCATTTTCATGCATTGGAGTTGATTCATTTAGTGTTTATTAATATAAGTAAGTAATTTGTGATTAGATACGAGCGAATTGGCGGTGGAATCACGGGGTAAAGCTATAATTGAGGCTTGAGTTGTGTTCAAGGCATCGAGGTAAGTGTTTGGTCTAAGCTTAGCTTGAGGGATTAGGAGTTGAGTCCTACTTTCTATGTGGTAATTGTCGAGTACGACGTATAGGCATAGTGACGAGTGTCTATACGTTGGTGTCTATCATGACAGTGACTCTTTAAATTGTGAACATCTTGATTTCGTTGTATCTCTCATTTCTTGGTGATGATTCCTATTTGTCGTGAAAAACTTGTGAAAGGAAATTGTGACCTATGAACATCGAGGAGCATTGGCTCAAGTTATATTACAATTTAGAAAGTATATGAAATGATTGAACCTTTTGGAGCATTGGCTCAAGTGGTAAAGTGATATATGAAATAAAAGCGAAAGAAAGAGAAAGAGTGATTAAATTGTTCCCTTGCCGAGATATTATTTCTTAATAATTATTTTCCCTTTCCGGAACGTTGAGATTATTAATATTGTACCCTTGCTGGGATTTAATTGTTTAATTGTGTTCCCTTGTCGGGATTTCTATTATTATCTTGTTTATTCCCTTGCCGCTTCCTTGTGATTGTTATTTGGATGAGGAAGAGTGTTAAAGCACGAATGGTGATGTTGTGCATTGTTTGTTTATTGTGAGAAAAGAGTGTAAAGCACGAAAGGTGATGTCGTTCATTGTTTGTTTATTATGAGAAAAGAGAGAAAAGCACGAAGGGTGATGTAGTGCTGCACGGTGTACCATTCAGTGCCGATTCTATTGATTATATATGAGGAAAGAGAGTAAAAGCACAAAGGGTGATGCCGTGCACGTTTTAATATATCATTGCTCAGTGAGGATGAGAGTAAAAGCATGAAGGATGATGTCGTGCACTTGCTGCTTTCTGATTCTTTATTGATGTCTGAGTTATGTTGTTTTCCTTTGTTAGTTGATGACTTTTACTTGGAATTGTTACTTTCCCCATAGCATGCTCCCCCTCTCATATTGATTGGTTATCTTTGTATCTCGATTCCGCTGTATATGTATATATAACTACATAGGTTTATATGGTAGTCCGGTCTAACCTCGTCACTACTTCGCCGGGGTTAGGCTAGGGACTTACCAGCACATGGGGTCGGTTGTGCTGATACTACACTCTGTGATCTTTTGCACAAATCCAGGTACCGAAACAGCATACGGTGCGCAGCAGTAGTTCGGGAGCCAGCCTTCAGTCCACCGAGACACCGAGGTAGCCTTGCAGGCGTCCGCATGCCCGGCGTATCCTCTATCTTTATTTATGATCTGTTATCTTTTGTGTTCGAGATAGACAGTGTCACTTTCTTTCAAACGGTTATATGTAATCAATCTTAGTAGTCCGTGGATGTTGTGGCACCAGTTCTGGGTAGAGGCATATGTGGATTACTCCTTATTATTTTGGTTTATTTCGTTTAAGTCTTCCGCTAAATTACGAATTCCGTTGTTGTTTAACTATTTATTTCCTATTAACTAAATTGGTAAAAATGGATTTAAAACAAAAGTAGTTATGGATTCTAAATGTGTGCTTGCCTAACTTCTACGAGTAGGCGCCATCACAACCCCCAAGTGTGGAAAATTCGGGTCGTGACAACTCGTTTGGTAAACCAGAAGCTATTCGACCTTAAATTTGGAAGCGAAAACATTCATTTTATTCAAACTTTGCTGCTATAAGGCTCCATTCGCCTCTGGGCAAAATGCTATTATTTCCCCTTTGCTATAAAATAATAGGTTGTGTAGGAAGACGCCCAGTTGAATTTTGACTTAGGAAGACAAAATGTTTTTGGTTCTTTTTTATTTGTACATACAACTTTTACATACCAAGTATTTTATTGAAATGAAATTTCTAATAAAATCTTTTTGTATAACATAATTCTCTTCGATCAGAAATGCACCTTCTTATTAGAAGGTAATTGCAGATTGCTCAAATTGATCGCCAAAAAAAGTACACTGTTTGGTCTGATTCCAAATAGAAACTCAGCATCATTCCCTCCAAGATCTTCCCGCTTTGTTTTTGAGGAGACTCGAACTCACAACCTCTTGGTTGGAAGTGGAGGATGCTAACCATCAGAGCAACCCCTCTTGTCTACACTGTTTGATCCAGAAGAACTATAGAATAGCCTTTGGCCAAACTTATTTTGATTTTTTTTCTTCTCAAAAGTGCTTTTTAAATAAATAATTTTGGTGAGAAGTAGTTGGTGTTTGGCTAATTAATTTAAGAGTTACTTTTGGGGACTCTTACCTAGCTATACTATATTAGAAACTTATTTATCAATATTCTCTATGTTTTGTAGTTTTTAATAAGTATCTAAGTTTTTCTTACAAATTGTGTAGATTTCTCCTTAAAAGTCTCTCATCTCATTATTAGTGCCCTTCAGTTAAGGGATTCAATTATATCCTTTTCTTTTCTCTCTCCTTTTTTCACATCAAAATCACTTAATCTACACCCAGAATCTCCATCTTCTCTTTCCACCATTGGCGGAAACTTTATATTATTAAATCATCAGTCGCATCGTTCTTTTGTTGGGAGACCAAACACTGAAAATAAAAAAATATTCAGAGATTGTATGATAACCGTATCATAATTGTATTTGAATTGTATCAGATATATCAAAGCGTAAAATATAATTGTATCATACTTGTGTCACAATTGTATCTAATTTGTAGATGGTACATTAATATCCAAAATAATACATGATAAAATACTAATAAATTAATATATAATTATCATATATTTGTGATATAAATTGTGAAACTCGTCATAAACTCACAACTACTCATTATTCAGATACAAATTTGATACAATCCCGAGAGTATTCTTACAAAATTCTGATACAATTATGATACAACTTAAAACCGATTCTAAACTTAGAGTAATACAATATCGTATTTGTCACACCTCCTTTTTTACACACCTACCCCGAAGGATAATGTATAAGGGAGTTTTTCCATTTAAAGTGACATTATTCGAAATGAGATTATTTATTTATTTCAGAGTCGCCACTTGGGTTAGGTTTGGATTTTGGTGTCCCAAGTCACCGGTTTATCTTGAATCCCAAATCAAGGAAAATTTTGACTTTCCGAGTGGAGTCTGCAAACTAGAAATTATGAGTAAGGAATTCTGTTGACCCGGGGGAAGGTGTTAGGCACCCCCGGATCCCACGGTTCTAGCACGGTCGCTTAAACTATTATAATTGGCTGAATATCTAATTTTTATACATGTCATCCTATAGTGCAATTTTTAGAATTATTTACCGCTTTTAATTAATTTTAAAAAAATTAAACGTCGTTTAAAATATATTTTTGGATCACGTCACATGAAATGCACCCGCATCCTCGACACACTTTATTCAATGCTTTGGGATTTGGATTTGGGTCTCATGAAATGCACACCCTAATTTAGGAAGGTAAAATTATTAAAGGACGCGCCTAAAGTGACTAATGTGTTATTAACTTTGCGGGAGGCCATGAAAATTTGCTAAATGGCACGTCCCGATATCTATGTATTTTAATATGAGTGCTAAAGAGGGCCACACAATTTATGAATTTTATTAGGCGAGGCGCACCTCAAATTATTTTAAAATCCATCCTAAAGAGATTATTGTTCTCTATTAATGATTGTCTCTAGAAATCCCTAATTAATTAGCATTATTAATGTTATTGAAATATTCAAATAAATGTGGGCTCCAAGGTCAAGTCCAAATCCAAATAAAAGAATCTTCATTTTGAAGACTCCTCTAATTCAAATTTGCTACTTATCATAGAAAGCACAAATTTATGTTGCAAGACTAAACTAATAAAAAATGGAACTCCAGGCCCTTAGCGTTCCAGGCCTTAAATTCAGCCCAAGATTGAGGAGCTGCGATCAACTCTTACAAGAGGCTGTTAGCGTTGGGCTTCAACACTAGCCCAATTTGGAGCTCCAGATGCACTGGTCCAAACTTGGACTTCTTGTTAGGTAACCCGGCCCAATATCAGGCCTAGTTTTCACAGTCCAAACGGTAAGCAACAATCTAGGCGAAATCAGTATCAGTGTAGGAGTGTTTGATTTAGGGTTGGACCACCTAATTTTGAACCTTGAACGTTGATAAACATTAATCCAACCCACAAATCAACTTCCTTTAGATTTCAATTTAAATGGACAAACCAACAGTGATAACCTATGTGATACATGCTTTTGATTTTTTATTATTCCTAACACCTGTTAGCTAGTAGGAACGAAAGTAATACAGACTATCCAACTCATTCTGCAATTTAATTTCAGATTCATACAAAAAACTTAAACTAGAATCCGAAAACAGATGATAGTGAGCGTAAGGGTAAACATTTACTCGTATACAAGAGTAGTCATTTATGAACTTGTAGAACTTTACTTAAATCACTAAAGTTGAAATCAAACAGGAATATGTCACAGTCCACAGTCCATAATTAAACTAACATGAAGACTTAACTGGAGCAGGGAATTAACAACATACAATAAAGGATTAAAAAAAATAGAATCTATAAAAAGAATCACATCAACTTTGTTTCAATTTCAACCGGAGAAGCAACACTGAACAGATGATCAAACAGCAGTTCAGAAACAGATTCAACAGTCCAGGAAATGTTCTAAATCAAACAGGATTAGTAAATCAACCAAAACAGCTTGAATAACACCAAACGAACTTGAAATTAAACCCAGGAGCACTTCTGACACTTCAGCAACCAAAACACAAGGACTCTTCAAGTCATTTTCAACTTATCTATGCTAGGAACTCGATTTAACAGCTATAACTTGAAATTGATCTAAGAAATTTCAATGTAACAATATTTTTTGGGGTTTTTCTGTTGCTTTTTTTTTCGATTTTTGAATATTTAAAATCTAGAAGGAACTCTCACACTCTCAGATTTCAGTTTTAGCTTTTGAATTTTTGAAATTCAAATTTCAAATCTCTAAACTTGTTCTACAAGGAAGTAGAGACTGCCTTTATATAGGCAAAACTAAGGGCAGCTTTTAAATTTCTGTTTTACCCCCTAAGTTCCTCTTTTATTTTCAATTTTTATCTAGTTAGCCCCTTCTTTATTGGCTTGTGACCCAAGTTACATTACTAAGTCCCTGAAAATCTATTTTGAACCCCATCTAAAAGCTTCTAGGGAGTTCTATTCCTATTACTGCATGATTGAAATACCTACATTACCCCTGACTTTATTTTGAAATTACCCACCTATATTAACTAAACCAAACCTTTTTACCCTAGTCAAAATTAACTAAGGGATTGAAACGATCAGTTATACCCAAACACCTATAATTATACTAAAAGAAAACCTAAAATTGAACTAAGAGTATCAAAAATCCAAACTAACTATAGAATTAAATCTGAACAAAAATTAATTCTAATATCAAGCAAGCCAAATTAAGATCAATTGAAATCACATACAGTTAAAGTAATCAGAAGATGGGAAATCAAAAACTAATACTCTAAACAAAACTAACAAATAAAATTGTAAAAAAGGCCAAAATACTGACTAATCAAAATGACCTAATCAAACTAAATAGTTGAACAAAATTAACGACTTAAAAATATGTATTAATGAAAACTATATAGATCTAAGATAAACATGGAACAAATTTGAGAAGTAGTCCTAGATTCAAATCGGAACCCTAGCCTAAACCTAATGAAAGAAAAGAAAAAAAACAGAAGGAAGACACTGGGACTTACCAACTAGGCTTGAATCTTGGCATTCTAAATAGGATTTGATCTTTGCTCGACTGCCTTCAAATATGGCCCCGGAATAATATTATATGTCTGTTCTTTAACAAAACAGTCATATAATATCACTTTGGAGCCCATTTGAATAGTGATATACCCTTGAATCTGCAACTTCGTCCTTAGATGTGGAATTGGAAGAGTCCCACTGGGATTCTTGGGAAATAATTATGAGTATGGGATTTAAGGTGTCCTGGGGATTGCGTGGTACGATTTTGGTGTGATTTGGAAGGCGGCGCCGCCATGTGTGGAGGAGAGGACAACTAGGGTTTCAAAGATTCGAACAGTTCGGGTAACACTCGAAAGAAACTAACGATAGATATGGAAAGAGGAGGAGGAGGATGAGGATCTGTGGTGTAATTTTGGGGTTCATCAGAGAATCGCAGACGGCGGAGGCGATTTCCGGACGGCGGCTTACGGCGGAGCCGGTGGGGAATTAGAGGCGGCTAAGGTTTGTATATCAGGGGTTAAAGACGATGAATGAGGGGGTAAGGGGGAGAGATTGGACACTTATATATTAAGAATCCCTTAGTTCCTGACCGTAGGATCAAATAACCTAGACGCCTTCGATTTCCTTACCCTAAAACGACGTCGTTTCATCTCTTCTAGAGACTGGATCGGGTGGGAGACGGATTGGGCCAAATTTTGAACGGGTTGGGGGAAAGGTCTTTGGGCTGGTGCCATTAATTGAAGTCTGTTCCAATGAATAAGACCCCTTTTTAATTTTGAGACCTTTTCTTTTATTTTCTTGTATTAATTATTATTATTTTTGATTTATTGGATACAAAATTGAAACAACAAAAAACCTAATTTAACTCTAAAAATAAACTAATTACATTTTCTAAAATTAACTAAATCCTAATCTAAAAACAGATTTAATCAAAATTAAAGGTAAAAATGTAAAAGAACTATTTTTCATTATTTTCCTTCATTTTTTTTGTAACATTAATTGACTAATAAAAATACTGAAATGAGGTCCTAAATACAAACGTGCTATTTTGTATTTTTTATGAATTAGGCTAACTAAAAATGCACACGAAATGCAAACAAACAAAAATCATGCAATTAATTCCCTAAAATTCAAATAATTAAAGAAAAATCCTAATTCTAATGAATTCTATATGAGTAATTAAACGAGGCAAAAATCACATGCTCACAGCTGCCCCTCTTTGCTCGGAGACACGAAGGGTTTTCGGGCAAAGATAAATGAGCAACTATGATATATTTTTACTTGCTCGACACTCCATGCGAATTATTTTTGAAAACCGTCTGACCGAACCTGCTTCAAAGGTTGCCTACATGTCCTTGGCTGTAAAGGAATTAGGTCAGTGTAGTTCTGGAAGGTTTGGTAGCTGGGACTACCAGGAGCTGTGATTTCACTGCTGCTGCTACTACTACTGATTGCTGACCTCCTTATTACACTAAAAGGAAAATCAAAGTTAAGTTATCTATGCCTATCAACTATGAGTTACAAGATTCCTATCTATAAATCTCTTGAAGATTGATCTAGAGTCTTAGCTGATTTTGTTGTGGACTCCGATCTGAATCTTGATGCTCGCAAGTTGTAGGTGTTGTTTCTTTCTGCGACACTGGGTCAGAGCGGGATCGGCGGAGCTTATACCTTTAATCAAATTTTGAGCAATCCGCACCTTTGTTTGCTTTCAATATTTGAGTTCATTTTTTTTTGTTCTTTTCTTCATTTCTTTATTCTGGTTTGAGACTCATTCCGTAGGTCATCTCGAACCTCTGTGCCTCGATGTCAAACCTGCTTAAAACATCAAAACAAACAAACGAACGAAATTTTTCTGCCCCAATTTTTACTAGGAAAATTTTGTGGGTTAGTTGTGACACATATCTAATCGATAAAATCGGGATTGTGTATCCTTGTAAATAAAGCCAGGTTATGCTGGGAAATGACCGGGTTATGCCAGAAAAGAAAAAGGTCCTCGGGTTATGCCAGGGAGGTCCACGGGTTATGCCGGGATTGAAAAAGAAAGGCTCATTGGGTTATGCCAGGGAGGTCCACGGGTTATGTCGGGATTGAAAGAAAAAAGCTTTTTGGGTTATGCCAGGGAGGTCCATGGCTTATGCCGGGATTGAAAGAAAAAGGCTCCTTGGGTTATGCCAGAGAGGTCCACGGGTTATGCCGGTATTGAACGAAAAACGCTCATTGGGTTATGCCAGGGAGGTCCACGGGTTATGCCGAGATTGAAAGAAAAAGGCTCCTTGGGTTATGCCAGGAAGTTCCGTGGGTTATGTCGGGATTGGAAGAAAAAGGCTCCTTGGGTTATGCCACGGAGGTCCACGGGTTATGCCGGGATTGAAAGAAAAAGGCTCCTTGGGTTATGCCAGGAAGATCCACGGGTTATGCTGGGATTGAAAGAAAAAGGCTCCTTGGGTTATTCCAGGGAGGTCCACGGGTTATGCCGGGATTAAAAAGAAAAAGGCTCCTTGGGTTATGCCAGGGAGGTCCACGGGTTATGCTGGGATTAAAAATAAAAAAGATCCTTGGGATATGCCAGGGAGGTCTACGGGTTATACCCGGATTAAAAGAAAAAGCCTCCTTGGGTTATGCCAAGGAGGTCAGCGGGTTATGCCGGGATTAGAAGAAAAAGGCTCCTTGGGTTATACCAGGGAGGTCCACGCGTTATGCCGGGATTGAAAGAAAAAGGCTCCTTGGGTTATGCCAGGGAGGTCCGCGGGTTATGCCGGGATTGAAAGAAAAAGGCTCCTTGGGTTATGCTAGAGAGGTCCATGGGTTATGCCGGGATTAAAAAGAAAATGGCTCCTTGGGTTATGCCAGTGAGGTCCACGGGTTATGCCGGAATTAAAAAGAAAAAAGCTCTTTGGGTTATGCCAGAGAGGTCCACGGGTTATGGCAGGATATGTAAGGAATGTGGGCCTTATGCTACCATGATTTTTTTTTTATTTTGGGATTTTCATTTTCACTTCTTCTTTCTTTCTTTCTTTTTTTTTCTTCTTATTTTTCTTTCTTTTTATTTAGTAGAACGCATGAAATAATTTGGGGAGAAACTTCCCTTTTTTTTGGGTCGATTCCCTGCCGCAAAGCTATTTCAGCGCTAGAGCAGATCTTTTCTCTTTTGGGTTGCACCTGCTTCTTGCGCGGTTGCTTCGAACTGCACCTGTTTTAACTTTCAACAAAGAAAAATTTATTAGTTTGAAATGGTGGTCTGTTTTGTGGCCTTGATAATCTCAATTGCTTGATCCCGGCCCAATTTCTGTTGTGAACTTTGTTGCTTGCTGGCTTTGAGAGTGAATCTCTTTTCAAACCGACAGGACTCAACTTTTTAGGATTTCATGATGACCCGCCCGTGTGTGCTCTAGGCTTTTCACTTTATTCTGCTCTTAGAACCTTTGTCTTTGACTTTCTTTCCTTTCCAATGTCTTTGCTTTGAAAGTATCAACCATCATGGCTAGTCGGGATTGGCCTGACGCACCCGCTGAGGCTGGGTATTTTCTTTGGCTTTTGCCAGGCGAAGCCCTTTAAAATCAACCCTGCCACCTTTTCTTTGTAATAGTCCCGGAATCAGAGTTAACCCGAAAGAGATTCAAAGAAGAAATATATAAAAGGCAAGCATATGAGTTTAAAGAGAAGTGTCCCTTTCGGGGGAAAAGAAGGACTTATCTAGGGGTGCATGCTGGCTTCAAATGAACATGACATGCTTCTTGGACTGGATGCCTGACCCACACAAACTTTTCAGCTTCTCATGAACCCATTGGTACGTATTTTAAAGCCAGGGAACCTTGCCAGGACTCTTTTAGTGATGAGATGTCTTCTTTTCGGCCGACAGTGCCCTTTGTGGGTTTTCGCTAATCGACCTCTCTCATTTCTCTTCTCACCGTCGCCCGGTAGTGCTCTTTATGAGTTTTCACCAAACAGACTCTCTCATTTTCAAATTCTCTGCTCATCGCCGCCCTATGGTGCCCGAAGGTTTTCACCGACAAAACTCTCATTTTATTTCTCTCAATCAAATTCCAACAATGTTGTTTTCAATTCCCATGCCTTTGCCAATTGATCAGAGGGACCTGGACAAGGTTTTGGGTAAAAGAATTTTGGATGGAAGTACAACTTTGGAACCATTTTGGTGGACTCATGGCCGAACCATCATATCATCTGCCCCAGTTTCAACTTTTGGGGGAATGGGGATTTTTGTTTTGGTATGACTGAACCCCATCGAGAGGCTGCCTACGTATCCTTTCGGAATCAAGTCAAACGTAGTTCAGGGAAAATATTTTGTTTTTTTTTCTTTTCTTTTTCTTTCTTTTTTTTCATCATATTTTCTTTTTCTTTTTTTTCTTTTTTTTTCGGTAATAATTCCGGGTTACAAAGAGGGTGGCCAAAGAAGAGTAACTGGCTCAAGTGGGTTTGCGAAGAGTTGATAGTGTTTGGATAGCAAGAAGAAAAGCCTTCGTTATCTCAATTGCACAAAAACTAACACCGCAGAGAGCCTAGACATAATACCTTTTTACTGCATCTACATTCACAACTGTTTCGGGGCCATTTCCTTCGATATCTCCCAAATACAATTCTCCTTTCGACAATATTTTCCGGATGATGTATGAACCCTTCCAATTAGGAGCGAATTTTCCTTTTGCTTCCTGGTGATGCGGGAGAATGCGTCTTAACACGAGTTGTCCCACTTCAAAATTCCTGGGATGCGCTTTCTTGTTATAGGCGCGGGCCATTCTTTATTGGTACAATTTCCCGTGACAAACCGCAGCTATCCGTTTTTCATCAATTAAAGACAACTGTTCCAGTCGAGTGTTGACCCACTCACTGTCCTCAATTTCTGCTTCAACGATTATCTGGAGTGAAGGGATTTCTACCTCTGCAGCTATAACAGTCTCAGTTCCATAGACTAACAAGTATGGGGTTTCTCCTACCGATGTGCGCCCCGTGGTGCGATATCCAAGTAACGCAAAAGGCAGCTTTTCGTGCCATTGTCTGGACCTTTGAATCATCTTTCTCAAAATCTTCTTGATGTTCTTGTTGGCTGCTTTAACAGCATCGTTGGCTTTGGGCCGATAGGCAGTAGAGTTTCTATGCATTATCTTGAATTTTTTGCATATCTCTCCCATCAAACGGCTATTCAAGTTCACAACATTGTCGGTAATGATAGTTGCAGGAATGCCAAAGCGGCAAATAAGATTAGAATGCACAAAATCTACCACAGCTTTCTTGGTGACTGACTTGAGAGTGATGGCTTCAACCCACTTCGTGAAATAGTCAATAGCAACCAGTATGAATCTATGTCTGTTTTAGTCTTTTGGCTCGATTGGTCCAATGATGTCCATGCCCCAAGAAACGAATGGCTAGGGTGCTGACATAGGATGCAGTTCAGTTGGTAGTGCATGAATCAAATCACCTTGCACCTGACACTGATGGCATTTCCGGACAAAGCTGAAGCAATCCTTCTCCATAGTTATCCAATAATATCCTGCCCGAAGGATTTTCTTTGCCAAAACATACCCATTCATATGTGGTCCGCACACTCCTGCGTGTACTTCGTGCATAATTCTTCTGGCTTCCTCGGCGTCAACACATCTTAACAAATTGAGGTCCGGGGTCCTCTTATACAAGACATCACCACTCAAGAAGAAACCACTTGCATGTCGTCTGATGGTTCTCTTTTGATCTCCAGTAGCTTGCTCAGGGTATTCTTCCGTTTTCAAAAACCTTTTAATGTCGTGGTACCATGGCTGGATGGTTGGCTCCGCCTCACCCGTGTTACAATAACCATGGTTTTCCTTGATTTGGATCTCCAAAGGATCAATATGGGCATTGCCTGGATAAGGCAACATCGAAGGCAGAGTGGCAAGTGCATCAGCTAATTCATTGTGACATTGAGGAATGTACCTGAATTCTATCGACTTGAACCGCTTGCCGAGATCTTCCATATGTTGCCGATAGGGAATGACCTTAACATCTCGACTCTATGCCAGATAATCAGATTAGAATCCCCCATGATTAATAACTCTTCGACGTCTTGGTCAATTGCCATGTTCATGCCCATGATGCAGGCTTCATACTCAGCAGTATTATTCGTGCAGAAGAACCGAAGCCTGGCCATAGCCGGGTAGTGCTGACCAGTGGGTGAGATCAAGATTTCCCATATTCCTACACCTCTAGTATTTACTTCTCCATCAAAGAACATTTTCCGAGCACAAATGTAATCAGAGATTGCTTCTATTGAATTTATCTCCTCATCTGGGAAGTTTGTGCTCAACGGTTAGTATTCCTCGTCAACCGGGTCTTCAGCCAAATGATCCGCCAATGCCTAGGCTTTCATTGTCGTGCGAGTGACATAGACTTTGTCAAATTTAGTGAGCAAGATTTGCCATTTTGCTAGTCTCCCAGTGGGCATCGGTTTCTGGAATATGTACTTCAAAGGATCCAACCTGGTTATGAGGTAGGTAGTGTGGGCTTGAACATAATGTCTCAGCTTTTGAGCGACCCATGTCAAAGCACAACATGTTCTCCCCAACAGAGTGTATTTAGCTTCATAACTGGTGAACTTCTTGCTCAAGTAATAGATTGTTTGCTCTTTCTTTCCAGTTACATCGTGCTGCCCGAGGACACAATCGAAAGAAGTTTCCATTATCGTTAGATACAAGAAAAGAGGTCTCCCTGGCTCTAGTAGGACCAAAACTGGAGGATTTGACAGATATTCTTTGATCTTGTCGAAGGCTCCTTGACATTCATCCGTCCATTTAACTGCTGCATCTTTCTTCAACAGTTTGAATATGGGCTTACATGTGGAAGTCAATTACGCAATGAACCGGCTGATATAGTTTAATCTGCCAAAAAAACTCATCACGTCCTTCTTAGTTCTTGGAGAAGGCAAATCCCGAATAGACTTTATCTTTGTTGGGTCTAACTCGATACCTATCCTGCTGACTATGAAGCCCAGAAGCTTGCCCGACGAAACTCCAAATGCACATTTAGCCGGTTTCAGCTTCAGATCATACTTGCGCAATCGTTCAAAGAACTTTCTCAAACCTCAAACGTTGTCATCTTGAGTTCGGGACTTGATGATTACATCGTCCACATACACCTTTATCTCCTTATGCATAATATCATGGAAAATGGCAGTCATGGCCCTCATATAGGTCGCTCCGGCGTTCTTTAGCCCAAATGGCATAACCCGGTAACAGTATGTACCCCAGGGTGTGGTGAAGGCCGTTTCTCTGTGTCTTCCTCATCCATCAACACCTGGTGATATCCTGCGTAGCAATCCACAAAGGATTGTATCTCATGCTTGGTACAGTTATCAACAAGGATGTGGATATTGGGCAAGGGAAATTGTCTTTTGGACTTGCCTTATTCAAATCTCTGTAGTCCATACACACCCGGGTTTTCCCATCTTTCTCCGGAACTGGGACTACATTGGCCAACCATGTAGTGTACCGAACTACTCGGATTACCCCGGCTTTCAACTATTTCATGACTTCTTCTTTTGATCTTATCACTGATGTCAGTTTTAAACTTTCTTTGCTTTTGTTGGACCGGAGGACAAATAGGGTAATTTGGAAATTTATGCACAACTAGATCAACACTCAGTCCTGGCATGTCATCATATGACCAAGCAAACATATCTTTAAACTCAAATAGGAGTTGGATTATTGCATCTCGGTTTTATTTAACTGTGTGAATGCTTATTTTGGTTTCTCGGATCTCCTCAGAAGTTCCCAAATTAACCGGCTCAGTGTCATTCAAATTTGGCTTAGGTTTGTTCTCAAATTGTTCTAGTTCTCGATTTATTTCCCTAAAAGCCTCTTCTTCACCATATTCCGGTTCTTGGTTCATTATTTCACAATTAGACAGCGTGTTTGGATCTGGGCATGAAGTCCGCAAGCGTGTCATTTTATTTAAAGCCGCATTATTATAACTGAAAAGAAGAAATAAAAGAGGAAAATAAAGAAAATCAGAAAAAATAAAGAGAAAATGAACGATGAAATATTGATTTCATTTCTTGGAATTTGGGAAGATAACAGGGTTTACATTGTGAATTTAAAGACAGGAAACTAAAAGAAACATCCGAGTTACACCCAGGAATAACTTGGGATGCAGAAAAAGTAGCAGGACAGGTCTACCGGGACTTCTGCCTGATCGAAAATGGCGTAGCCTTCCAATTTTGAAGCTTGGCGCTTGGTCCCATGTACAAAACCTCACCGGTGCTAGTGCCCTCTCCTGGATGAACCATGTGGGTTTTGTAGAGTACTTTTCTCATTGCCCCACATATCTCTTCAATTTCTTCAGCCGTGAAAACCTCATCGTCTTCCTCTTCACTATACTTAGGTTTGACAAAGGTCTCATACAAATGTGGCAATGGTTGTGGCAAGACCCATCCTTCCTTCTTTCTCTCATCTGCCCATTTTACATCATCTGGGGTAGGGTGGAAACCTATCCCGAAGAACTTTTTAGTCGTAAGCAAAGTCACCAGCTCAGATATGCCCTGCAGAGACTTTCCAAGTCATTTTCTTGGCTTGAAACCATGTCTGATCATCTCATTTGCCACCATGATCGAGGCATTGGACAAGAAAGGTTGAGGGCAAGGGTTTCCTTCCTCATGCTGATCCGCCACCACAACTTCAAATGCTTGGTAGACTATGTGCTCACTACACTCCCTGGCTTATAAGCATGGGACAGATGGGTCCCGATAGATCGACTATTCATTTTCTCCATGGACCGCAATTTCCTGATTCTCATATTCGAATTTTACCATTTGGTGGAGGGTAGACGGTACAGCTCCAGCGGCATGATTCCAAGGCCTTCCTAGAGGAAAATTATAATATGTATCCATATCCAGCACTTGGAATGTCACCTCAAAATCCACCGGTCCGATGGTTAAGATTAGGTCGATTTCCCTGATGGTATCTCTTTTGATGCCGTCAAAGGCTCTCACACAGACGTTGTTGGGATGAATTCTTCTAGTCCCAATTTACATTCTCTGAAGTGTGTAGAGTGGGAAAATATCAACACCCGAGCCTCCATCTACCATGACTCGCTTAACATAATATCCCCAACACTTGACAGTCAAGTGCAGGGCCTTGTTGTGAGCAGCTCCCTCTAGAGGCAAGTCATTTTTGCTGAAAGAGATTTGATTGACGGTAAAGAATATTTCCGCCATTCTTTCAAGTTGTTCTACCAAAGTTTCAGCCAGCACATATGCTTCGTTTAGAGTTTTCATTAACACTTTCTGATGCTCAGAGGATTTCAACAGTAATGACAGTAAAGACACTTGCTCAGGACATTTTTGCAACTGATCGACCAACTCGTAGTCAGCCATTTTCATCTTTTGAAAGAAAACTTCCGCTGCCTCAGCACTCACAGGTTTCTTAGGCGGGAAGTGCCTTTTGGTAGCATTGTTTACCTCTTCTACGTTTGAGTACTTTTCGGCGGGAGCATTTTTTGGAAGCCCTCCCAAGATCTCTTTCCCTTTATATGTAACCATCGTCTAATGGTAGTTCCATGGTACTGCAGCAAGGTTGGTCACAGGCTTCTGTGGTACGCGTCTAATAACCACTAGCTCACTCAGGCGAGGTGGTTTGATTGTCCTCGGCACCACATAGGCTTGCTTGGGTACGTACACTTGTGTTCCATTTTTCACTTCTAATTTCTTTGGAGGGTTCACAACCAGCTTCTTTTCTTGGCGGCCTCGCGGTATATAGAGAATTCCATCCTTGGGAGGTATCGCTTCTGTTTTGGTTTCAGCTTTCTTTTCCGGCTCCGTCTTGGTGACTTTGTTTTTCTTATCATCTTTATATTTCTTTGAAACAACCTTTGGTTTTATTTTTGCATCATCAATAGCAATGATGGACTTTAATGCCGGATCGAACTCTTTATCCTCGCAGATCATTCCAATCACAGGTCCATTATTGTGGGCTGGCAAAGGATTATTGGTCACATTTGGGACCTCCTCGTCCCTTAGAACTATATTCCCCTGCTCTATCAAGTCTTCCATGGCTCTCTTCAATGTCCAACAATTTTCTGTATCATGCCCCTCAGCTCCTGAGTGATAAGCACATCGGGCGCCCCGCTGATAGGATGGTGATTCTGGGTTTTGCCTGTTTGGAGGTATGGGCTACAGCAAATTCATTTGGACAAGCTTAGGGAACAGACTGGAGTATGGTTCGCCGATTAGTGTAAAGTTTGGTCTCTTGGGTGGTTCTTGAGGACGGAAGTTATTCTGCGGAGGTCGAGGATTATAGTGGTTCTAGTGGAGAGGCTGATTTCTTGGGAATGGAGGTTGATTTCTGTTGGCATGTGGCTGCAGCTGGCCTAAGGGTTGAGCGTTCATGACCGCATAAGGTGGAGGAGCATAAGCCATATCATGATGAGGGTAGTAATGTTGAGGGGTTCTTTCAGAAAACACAGGCCTAGGAGCCCGGTATCTTCTTCCCCGAGATGCTGCCATAACCGTTTCCTCTTTCTTTTTACTTTTGGCCATTCCTCCAGACCCGCCTTGGATGGCTTAGGAGGTTGCTCTGATGGCCGACTGACTCAAAATCATGCCCGTTTTCAAACCGTTCTCTATCATTTCACCAATCTTGATTACCTCTGCAAAAGCTTTGCCCATGGCCGACATCATGTTCTGGAAGTAATCTGCTTCCTGGGCCTGAAGGAAGACAGTGACCATTTCTACTTCATCCATGGGTGGTTTCACCCTCGATGCTTGTTCGCGCCATTTAATAGCATATTCTCTGAATCTTTTCGAGGGTTTCTTCTTCAAATTTGCCAAGGAGTACCTGTCCGGGGCGATGTAGATGTTGTATTGAAACTGCCTTACAAAATATCTCGCAAGATCGTCCCAAATGTGCCATCACGAGACGTCTTGGTCCATATACCACTCTGAGGTAATGCCTACTAAGCATTCTCCGAAGTACGCCATCAACAATTCTTCTTTTTTGACGGCCCCGCGTAACTGATTACAATACTTTTTCAGGTGAGCAATGGGGTCGCCATGCCCATCATACTTTTCGAACTTTGGCATTTTAAATCCCATGGGCAGGTGCACGTGAGGGAACATGCACATGTCAGTATAAGAAACACTTTTCTGCCCACTTAATCCTTGTATATTCTTTAAGCTCTACTCAAGTCTCCTCATTCTTTTCGCCATCTCATCTTGTTCAGGAGTTTTGGGAGTTTTATCTTGCCCCGGTGTAAGCTCAAATGGCGGTGGCTGAGGGTAAGTGTATGTGGGATATTGAGGAGGATCTACTTGAAATATGGGATTTCCGAAGGTGAAGGCCGAGGAATCAAAAGCGGGCCTAGGTAGTGAAGGTTGTGTGGTGGCGGAGCATGGTGGAGCAGTAAAAATATTAGGAGCTGCTCCTGATGTGAACACCTGGGTGCGTACCTCAGAATGTGTTCCTATAAAGTGAGCAGACGAGGTATTCAGGTGACTGATAGGGATGTTAGAAGTACCCCCAATTCTCGGGAACAGTTCAGGAAAGCCAGGGATAACACTTGGAAGCTCCCTGCCATTGGTCCATGCATCCCACATCTCCATTACTCGGAGGCGTAATATCTGGTTTTCTTCCACTGTGGCCAAATCGGAGGTCAGGATTCCTGAGATGGGGCTGTCTTCAGTGATGAGAACTGGTGGCAAGGTCATTTCAGACGACATCTCTGTACTTCCTTTTGATCTGGTGAAATATCGATGTGATGCCACCTTACCCAAAACCAACCACCGTTTCTAAATACCTAAGCTGGAATTTTGACAACAACAATGCTTAGTTTGAGACAAGTAACAGATAGGTAACCGCACATTTGGGGTGTGATGCACCTATACAGTTAAATGAATGTCTATATGTTTGCCACGGTTGCATGCGTCATCCCGACTTTTCCCTTTTGTTTTTCTTGCTTTTCTTTCTCTTTTTGTTTTTCTCTCATTTTTCTTTTCCCTCTGTTTTTCATTTTCTGCTTTGGCCTTTCTCTTTTGTGTTTCTTTTCCACTCTATTTTTCCTTTTATTTCCTTCCCTTGGTTTCTTTTTTTCTTTTCCTTTTTTTCTCTTTTTTTTTCTTTTTCTTAGGGTTATGGTCGAATATTATGGAGATTGCCTACGTATCATGACCCCGCATGAATCAGACCAAGCGTAGTTCTTGCAAATAAATGCAAAAATAAGGAAATAATTTTTTTGGGATTTTCAATTTTTATTAATAAAACTCCGATTACAAAGATACTAGACTATTTGTTTTTCTTAAAAAGGAAAATTACAAAAACAGACTCGATAACTAAGAATACATCAAAGCTTCAAATCCTGGGGCCCACGGAGCATCATTCGGCATCGCCGCGCACCTACGTGCAAGACCCCTTTGTAACTGCTCCAAATCATTCATAACCTGACGAACAAATATCATCACTGTAGCAAAGAAAGTTGTACAACCCATTCTTTCGCCGGCTTGACATTTCATGACAATATAGTTTGCAATGCCTCTGATTCTTTCCTTGATCCGGCCCTTTTCCTTTAGTAGTCGGCTTATCTGCTGGTTACGAGCCTCTAACACCTGGGAGTCATGGAAGTGATGGTCTTGCAACATTTTTATTTCTTTCTCCATCTCGGCGTTTAGCCTATAGCATTGTTCCCTCTCAGCCTGAAAGTCCTTGTCCTGCCGGACTGCCTTATCTTCAAGGGTGTTCATTTTTCTTTTCATATTAGCAATGGTTCCCTCATAATTTATTTTCATTTGTTGCACAAATTGGGCTCTTTCCTCTGTCTTCTTCGCCCACTGTGCCCGGATTTTTGCCATGTTTCCTTCAGATTTCTCCAACTCTTCCTAGAACTCCAAGACTTGTTTCTTCAGCCTTTTTATCAACCTCCCATCGGACCGACTTCTTTCTTGATTCTTAACGATTATTTTCATTTGTTGGATTTGACCCTTGAGAGCTTCATTCTCTTGGGTCAGTTTCTTTTTGTCACCTTCATCGGCTGCGGGTTACAAGCTGTTTTCAAACCAGAGATCCTGAACCTTTTTTTCCAATGCTCATATTCGGGCCCTGTATTCCTTTTCTTTGGCTAATCAATCCTATTGTACCTGGGGCCCGTCAGTGAATTGTTGTACATGTTGCCTTTTGGCGGGTCTCTCGGGAATTTGAAATCTTTTCCCAAACCAGACCAAATATTTTGGATCCACTTCGCCTTTAGCCTAATACCGCACTATGGTTTTAGGCTCAAGGAACCTGCACTCATTCCATATTTGTCGGATTTTTCCTTCCGGAAATGCAGCTTTTGGACCTAACACAATGATTTTCCCGCTCAGGTCTTCGTCATTGTGAACAGTTTGGAATCTTCCTAGTAGCTGCAAGACTCGGTAGGGGGCGTAGGGTTGGATGCTTCGAATGCCCATCAAAAGAATATAAGGTACTTTCACTGATGTGTACACAACCTCAGTAGCGGGAAGCCATCCAAAAGCCCATTCAACTTTGTCCGCAGTCAAAGATCCCAAGCATGACAACTAAGCCTAAGTGCCCTCAGAGAACTCAATACCTATTACCCGGATTCCAAACTCCGCAATACAACTTAGCCCAGTTAAACCATAGTTCATATACCCTGTGCAATGACAAAGGTGCTCCTGTATCCATAGCTGTAGCAACAGATTGCAACCCTGAAAGAATTTTACACCCTCTCGGCACATGGTCAAAGCTCGATACATTTCCGCCACAATCAAGGGAACCACCGTACTATTAGACTTCTTTATGGCAACATCCAACATTCCTACAAGGCCAATGTCTATGTGACCATGTTTTCGTGGACAGATCATGACCCCCAAAAAAGCTACCATGAAAGCCAATCCCCGCTGGGCCTCCCATTTATCCTTGTTTCCGGCGTGTGTCAAACCGGTGTTGGGCTCCTCAAAACTCTTCGGGTTGCCATATCGGTGGTATAAGAAATGCAATGTGCAACACCCTTCTGATAGATGCTTATCTTGAATGTCTCGACTAATGCTCAACAAATCCAAGAATCTGTGGAGGGTTATCGGTCTCGGTGCCAATGGATATCTACTCCTGAGGTTCCCATTGAGACCCGCATATCCTGCAATCTCCTCTAGTGTGGGTGTAAGCTCAAAATTCGAGAACCGGAATACATTACGGGTTGGGTCCCAAAATGGTATCAGTGCTTCAATAATATCCATTCTTGGTTTAATGTTCAACAGTTCGACGAGACCACCCAAAACCTTGACCACGGTTTCTCTGCTACCTTTTCCCAAATCATTCCACCACATGTGGAGATTCAAAGGGATCTCACTCAGGATTGAGAAGGGTTCAATGTCAGTGATATTCATCCTGCACATTTATTTAAAGGGGATTTAATGACTTATTTTGACCTAAAAGAGAAAAATGGCTATTTTTGCAAAATTTTCTTTATTTAGAAAAACAAGGACTTGGTTTTGCAAATACGACCTTTCAGCACTTCTGGGAGGAAGATTTTAAGGCTGTGCCCGCAAACTATTTAAAAATGACTCAGTGTGTTTGTTCTTGCAAAAACAGCCTTCCGCGCCCTTTTGGGGACATTCGGCTTATTTTAACAAGAATGGCATCACCCGACTTATTTATGACAAAAATTAAAATTTTGACATGAGGGTTGCCTACGTATCTCACATCCGGTGAGAATAAAACCAGCGTAGTTCGGGAAGATTGGGAATTGAGTAAACTAATTCTCTTTTTTTTTTTTGTATAAAACTTAGACCATGGAGCTTTAAGGCAAAAGGAAAATATTTTCGATTTTTTTTATTTTTGGAATTTTCTAAAAAAATGCTTTAAAAGAAGAAAGGGATTTTTTTTTTGGATTTTTAAATTTGATTTTGATTATATTTTTGAAAGAAAGACTTCTAAAAATTCCTTTTCTTTTGATTGGAATTTTGGAAATTTTAGAAGTAAAAAGAAAATATTTTTTGTTTGAATTTTCATTTGTTTTCTCTTTTTCTAAAGAAGAAAGAAAAATATTTTTTTGGATTTTGGATTATTGCATCTTAATTTTCAAAAGAGAGACTTTTAAGAAGAATGTTTTGGATTTCTGCGCATGTCTTTATTTACAAAAGCACTTCTAAAGAAAAGCGAAAATATTTTTCGACTTCAAATATTTTTTAAACTTTTTATTGACATTTACAAAAGAAAAACTTCTAGACAAGAGAAGAAAATTTTTGGATTTTTATTTCTGATTTTTTTTTTTAAATACTTCAAAATGAAGGAAACCCGTATTTTGGATTTTAATTTTTATTGAATTTTCTTCTTCCGTATGAAAGATATTTGAAAGAAGGAAACTATGTTTTTTTTTAAGTTTAAAAACTACGTTTACCTTTTTTTTTTTTGAATTTTCTAAGGAAATATTTGTAAGGAAGGAACTAAAGGAAAATATTTTTGGATTTTGTTTGTAAAATTGGGGTCAGAACCGATGAGGTTTGCCTATGTATCACACATACGATAAGAATTAGACCCACGTAGTTTGGTCAGATTTGACGTAACAGGGGAAAACATGGCACTTGAAAATTTTGGCTTATTTTGAAATGACCTTTCTCTTTTGAAATGGCACTAGAAGCCGGTAAACATGCAAGCCGAATCAAACAAATGCGCAAGTAGCATATAAGATGCATCATGATGGTCTTTTTAATTTAGGTCACCTGTCCTAGATAGAACCAACCCCTGTGTTGAGTCTCCTAAGTCAAATGCACGTGATGCAAACACACATGCCTACTGGGGATCCGACATGAGGCTTTGTTATATTAGGTTTAAAACCTGGGTTTATTGTTCTAGACCTGGCTTACCCGAGCGGACAACTCGAACAGAGGGGGAGGCAGCGTACCAGGGATATAGAAGCTCCGCCGGCTTAACAACTTGTCCGAACCTCGTTATAAATGGGATAAGACTCTAAACAGAAGAGAAGTCACATGAAGTATACCATTCTCCATGATGTAGAAGACTCAGATAGAGGAAGGGTTTCGTAGCAATTTATATATATACAATTCATCAAATATCAAAGCGGTAAAACATTTAGCACATTTAGCATGGAACATGAACAGTTATTCTAAGCTCGAATTCTTGAACCCTGAACCGAAGTTCTGGGTTTGTATTCCCCAGCAGAGTCGCCAGAGCTGTCATACCTCCTTTTTTACACACCTACCCCGAAGGATAATGTATAAGAGAGTTTTTCCATTTAAAGTGACATTATTCGAAATGAGATTATTTATTTGTTTTAGAGTCGCCACTTGGGATAGGTTTGATTTTTGGTGTCCCAAGTCACTGGTTTATCTTGAATCCCAAATCGAGGAAAATTTTGACTTCCCGAGTGGAGTCTGCGAACCAAAAATTATGAGTAAGGAATTCTGTTGACCCGGGGGAAGGTGTTAGGCACCCTCGGATCCCGTGGTTCTAGCATGGTCGCTTAAACTACTATAATTGGCTAAAAATTAGATTTTTAGACATGTCATCCTATAATGCAATTTTTAGAACTATTTAACGCTTTTAATTAATTTTTAAAGAAATTGAACATCGTTTAAAACGTATTTTTAGATCACGTCACATGAAATGCACTCAGATCCTCGACACACTTTATTCAACATTTTGGGATTTGGATTTGGGTCGCATGAAATGCACACCCCAAATTTAGGAAGGTAAAATTATTAAAGGACGCGCCTAAAGTGACTAACGTGTTATTAACTTTGCGGGAAGCCATGAAAATTCGCTAAATGACACGTCTCGATTTCTAAGTATTTTAATATGAGTGATAAAGAGGGCCATGCAATTTATGAATTTTATTTGGCGTGGCGCACCTCAAATTATTTTAAAAGCCATCCTAAAGAGATTATTGTTCTCTATTAATGATTGTGTCTAGAAAGCCCTAATTAATTCGCATTATTAATGTTATTGAAATATTCAAATAAATGTGGGCCCCAAGATCATGTCCAAATCCAAACAAAAGAATCTTCATTTTGAAGACTCCTCTAATTCAAATTTGCTACTTATCTTAGAAGGCCGAAATTTATGTTGCAAGACTAAACTAACCAAAAATGGAACTCCAGGCCCTTAGCGTTCCGGGCCTTAAATTCAGCCCAAGATTGAGGAGCCGTGATCAGCTCTTACAAGAGGCTGTTAGCGTTGGGCTTCAACACTAGCCCAATTTGGAGCTCCAGATGCACTGGTCCAAACTTGGACTTCTTGTTAGGTAACCCGGCCCAATATCAGGCCTAGTTTTCACAGTCCAAATGATAAGCAACAATCTAGGCGAAATCAGTATCAGTGTAGGAGTGTGTGATTTAGGGTTTGACCACCTAATTTGGAAACTTGAACGTTGATAAACATTAATCTAACCCATAAATCAACTTCCTTTAGATTTCAATTTATATGGACAAACCAATAGTGATAACCTATGTGATACATGCTTTTGATTTTTTATTATTCCTAACACCTGTTAGCTCGTAGAATCTAAAGTAATATAGACTATCCAACTCATTCTGCAATTTAATTTCAGATTCATACAAAAAACTTAAACTAGAATTCGAAAACAGATGATAATGAGCGTAAGGGTAAACATTTACTCGTATACAAGAGTAGTCATTTATAAACTTGTAGAACTTTACTTAAACCATTAGAGTTGAAATCAAACAGGAATATGTCACAGTCCACAGTCCATAATTAAACTAACATGAAGACTTAACTGGAGCAAGGAATTAAAAACATACAATAAAGGATTAAAACAAATAGAATCTACAAAAGGAATCACATCAACTTTGTTTCAATTTCAATAGGAGAAGCTACATTAGATCAGATTCGAGGCATGTACCTGAAAGTATATGAAATATAAGAGAAGAGGAGAGTCAACAATAATGAACAGATGATCAAACAACAGCTCAAAAACAGATTCAATAGTCCAGGAAATGTTCTAAATCAAACAGGACCAGTAAATCAACCAAAACAGCTTGAATAAACCTAAACGAACTTGAAATTAAACCCAGGATCACTTCTGACACTTCAACAACCAAAACACAAGGACTCTTCAAGTCATTTTCAACTTATCTATGCAAGGAATTCGAATTAACAGCTAAAACTTGAAATCAATCTAAGAAATTTCAATGTAACAATATTTTTTGGGGTTTTTTGTTGCTTTTTTGTTTTTGTTTTTGAAGATTTAAAATCTAGAAGGAACTCTAACACACTCAGATTTCAGTTTTGGCTTTTGAATTTTTGAAATTCAAATTTTAGATCTCTAAACTTGTTCTACAAGGCAGTAGAGACTGCCTTTATATAGGCAAAACTAAGGACAACTTTTAAATTTATGTTTTACCCCCTAAGTCCCTCTTTTATTTTCAGTTTTTATCTAGTTAGCCCCTTCTTTATTGGCTTGTGACCCAAGTTACATTACTAAGTCCCTGAAAATCTATTTTGAACTCCATCTAGAAGCTTCTAGGAGTTCTATTCCTATTACTTCATGATTGAAATACCTACATTATCCCTGACTTATTTTGAAATTACCCGTCTATATTAACTAAACCAAACCATTTTACCCTACTCAAAATTAACTAAGGGATCTAAACGATCAGCTATAACCAAACACCTACAATTATACTAAAAGAAAACCTAAAATTGAACTAAAAGTATCAAAAATCCAAACTAACAATAAATTAAATTTGAACAAAAATTAATTCTAATATCAAGCAAGCCAAATTAAGATCAATTGAAATCACATACAGTTAAAGTAATCAGAAGATGGGAAATCAAAAACTAATACCCTAGCCTAAACCTAATGAAAGAAAAGAAAAAAAAATTAGAAGGAAGACACTAGGACTTACCAACTAGGCTTGAATCTTGGAATTCCAAGTCGGATTTGATCTTTACTCGACTGTCTTCAAATATGGCCCCAAAATAATATTATATGTCTGTTCTTTAACAAAACAGTCATATAATATCACTTTGGAGCCCATTTGAATAGTGATAGACCCTTGAATCTGCAACTCCAACCTTAGATGTGGAATTGGTGGAGTCCCATTGGGATTCTTGGGAAATAATTATGAGTATGGGATTTAAGGTGGCCTGGGGATTGCGTGGTATGATTTTGGTGTGATTTGGGTTACGGTGCTGCCATGTGCGGCGGAGAGGACAACTAGGGTTTCAAAGATTCTAACAGTTCGGGTAACATTCGAAAGAAACTAACGGTAGATATAGAAAGAGGAGGAGGAGGAGCATCTGTGGTGTGATTTTGGGGTTCATTGGAGAAGGCCGTCGGCGGCTTACGGCGGAGGCGGTGGGGAATTAGAGGCGGCTAGGGTTTGTGTATCAGGGGTTAGAGACGATGAATGAGGGGGTAGGGGGGGCGAGATCGAACACTTATATATTAAGAATCCCTTAGTTCCTGACCGTAGGATCAAATAACCTAGACGGATCAGATTGCCTAACCCTAAAACGACGTCGTTTCGTCTCTTCTAGAGACTGGACCGGGTGGGAGACGGATTGGGACAAATTATGAACGGGCTTGGGGAAAGGTCTTTGGGCTGGTGCCATTAATTGAAGACTGGGCCAATAAATAAGACCCTCTTTTAAATTTGAGACCTTTTCTTTTATTTTCTTATATTCATTATTATTATTATTTTTGATTTATTGGATACAAAATTGAAACAACAAAAAATTTGATTTAACTGTAAAAATAAACTAATTATATTTTCTAAAATTAATTAAATCCTAATCTAAAAAGAGATTTAATCGAAATTAAAGGTAAAAATGTAAAAGGACTATTTTTCATTATTTTCCTTCATTTTTTTGTAACACTAATTGACTAATAAAAATACTGAAATGAGGTCCTAAATAGAAACGTTCTATTTTGTATTTTTTATGAATTATGCCAACTAAAAATGCACACAAAATGCAAACAAACAAAAATCATGCAATTAATTCCCTAAAATTCAAATAATTAAAGAAAAATCCTAATTCTAATGAATTCTATAGGAGTAATTAAATGAGGCAAAAATCACATGCTCATAGTTGCCCCTCTATGCTCGGAGACACGAAGGGTTTTCGGGCAAAGATAAATGAGCAACTATGAGAGATTTTTACCTGCTCGGCACTCCATGAGAAGCACTTTTGAAAACCGTCTGACCGAACCCTGCTTCAAAGGTTGCCTACATATCCTTGGCTGTTAAGGAATCATGTCAGTGTAGTTTTGGAAGGTTTGGTAGCTGGGACTACCAGGAGCTGTGATTTCACTGCTGTTGCTGCTGCTACTACTTGCTGACCTCCTTATTACACTAAAAGGAAAATCAAAGTTAAGCTATCTATGCCTATCAACTATGAGTTACAAGATTCATATCTATAAATCTCTTGAAGCTTGATCTAGAGTCTTAGCTGATTTTGTTGTGGACTCCGATCTGGATCTTGATGCTCGCAAGTTATAGGTGTTGTTTCTTTCTGCGGCATTGGGTCAGAGAGGGATCGGCGGAGCTTATACCTTCAATCAAATTTTGAGCAATCCGCACCTTTTTTTGCTTTCAACATTTGAGTTCATTTCTTATTGTTCTTTTCTTCTTTTCTTTATTCTGGATTGAGACTCATTCCGTAGGTCATCTCGAACCCCTGTGCCTTGACGTCAAACCTGCTTAAGACACCAAAATAAACAAATGAACGAAATTTTTCTGCCCCAGTTTTTACTAGAAAAATGATAATAGGTGAATTTAACTATAATTAGTCCCTAAAGAACCACCTTCTTGTAGAGTTTTGATGATAAAAGTGATAACAAAATGCTCCGATTAGTGCTTTTCATGCTTTGCAGGTGATATATGACAAGAGAAGGCCATGGAGTACTTTTGGGATTAAATATGGAGAAAAAGAGGCCAATCGTAAAATTCCGCCAAGTGAACCACGGGAAGCAGCTCAAGCCAGGCCTGAAGAAGGACTGCCGCGGTTCCACCGCGACCGCGGCAGAACCGCGATAGAAGACTGTCGTGGACAAGTTGAGATTTAGAGAAGGTGCGTGGATGCGGTTTGACCGCGACCGCTGCAGAACCGCGGCAGAGGGGGAAAAGTTCAGGGACTTAAGTGCAAAACACGGGATTTTTAGCCCAAAACCCTTTTTTAAACACTAGACTTCGCCCAAAGGAGGCATGTATTGTATTGGAGAGTATTTTTGCAAGGAAAACAATTGTGAGAGATAAAAAAAACATCTTTCTTCTTTTCTTTGTTTTTTCTTGCAAGTTTTATGATGAATATTGTTTTAGTTTGCTTACCCATAGTTATGAGTAGCTAAATCCTTTGTCTAAGGTTTTGATGGAACCTATTGGAGGATGAACTTCTTGTTTATGTGAATACAAATTGCTAGTTTCAATCTCTATTTGTTCAACTATGTGTTTGTTGTAGTTAATTGACAGGATCCTCAATTAGCTGTGCCTATTTAGTGTGCATAACTCGGGAGAGAGTGCGTATTTAGGTAATTGTTGAACAACACCACTCCCAAAGTATATGAGGGATCAATAACCGAGGGTTTAAAGGCATGATTAGGGATAACGAAGCCTTAGGTGTAATCTAAAGTGAATTGTGTTAAATAAAGCAAGCTAATGTATCTCGGGAGAGTGCAACTAGTAAATTACTGTGATTACTCGGGAGAGATTTACGGTAAGAAGAGCGTTCATGATTGATAGAGATGTGTTGGTAAATTTGTATGAAGCATAAACAGAAGGAAATCCATCAATAGGGGAAATCATTACCTTAGTGTTTTCTCATTATTGTTTACAACTTAGCATCTTAGTTTACAGCTATTTATTTAGTGTTAATCTTAGTTATTAAAAACACCCTCAACTGTGATTCTCAACGTTTGGAAAATTGATTCTAAAGAGTTTAGTAGGTCTAAAGATAGTGATTGATACGTTAATTCCCTGTGGGATTCGACTCTAGGCATAATACCCCGGGTTATATTTGCAACGCCAGCTTAGTCTTTTAATAGACACAGTTGAGCGTGATCAAATTTTGGTGCCGTTGCCGGGGAATTAATGGAATTATCAATTACCATTGATAGAAATACAAAAATTATTAGTGTAGTCAATTTTCTCTCAACCCAATTTTTCATTGAAATTTTGACGGTTGTTGACTTGGTTGCTCAGGTGTATGCCTAGAAAGTGTACGAGGACTGGAGAACTACTTGAAGGGCTCTCAGACCGTGAGAAAACATTCCGGACATTGAACCGTGCCAACAAAAGACTTCAACAATCTCAACAGATTCACAAACTCAAAATTGACATGGGAGACATACACGACCCCAACGGAAACATCAGGAATGAGCAAGCTGGCTTAAATGCCAGAGAAGTGGCACCTCCTGCGCCTGAGGGTGCACTATATGACTGGGCACAACCCACAGCTGACAATCTAGCCACTGCCATTGTTGTGCCCGCAATACAAGCTGAATTGTTCCAGATCACAAATAACATGCTGCACTTGTTGCAAAACAGGGGACTCTTTTCTGGGACACAAATAGAAGATCCTCAGCAGCACTCGAAGAACTTCCTGTCTATCTGCAAAACTCAAAGGCAGCCCAACGTGACTCCGAAAGCAATCAGGCTGTTATTGTTCCCATTTTCGGTGATAGGAGCTGCTCAGGTTTGGCTAAACTCACTCCCCATAAACGGTATAGAAACTTGGGATGAGTTAGTCAAGCAATTTCACAACAAGTTCCACCCGCCCAACAAAACTGCTCAACAAATTGATGAGATCGTGAGCTTCAAACAGAAACCAATGGAGACACTGCATGAGACATGGGGCAGGTTTAAAGGAATGTTGGTTATGTGTCCCCACCACAGTGTTCTAGAATAGATGTTGGGACAACGGTTTTACATGGGACTGTCAGACAGAATGAAGAATATTGTAGATGCCTCTGCTGGTGGGGCATTCTTGAGCAAAATCTGGAGAGAAGGTCAAAACTTGACAAGATGTCACAGAATTCGGGGTGGACGACTAGGAATGCACCTATCACTTTAGTGGTGCACTCAGTGCCTCTTGATCCCTCAAATACCATGGCTGAAAATATGGCGACCTTCCTGACACAAATGAGCATACTCACCAAAAAGGTGGAGGAATCAGGGTAGAAACAGCAAATACATATTGTAGACACTACCAATGGGGGCTTGTGCACATCTTGCATTAGCCAGCCAATTGGCAATCCTTGGAACGTAGAACATGATCATTATCATCAGCACCCTGAAGACATGAACTATGTGTCCAACTATGGAGGCCAGAGACAGGGCAATCAGAACTAGGGTCAGCAAAATCAGCAGCAATACAGGTCGGCACAACCGCAGTTTAACATAGGAAACATGGGAGGTATGAGACTCCCCAACAATATGGCACCTTATCCCAGGACACAAGGGTACAACAATCACAATCAGCAGCAAGGGTATCCCCTACCTCAACAGCAACATGGTGGGAGGTAAGAAGATGTGTTCACTAGACTTGAAGCAATATATACAGCAGGTTATTGGGTCCAATGCAAACATGAATGAAAGAGTAGATGCACATGATGCAGCAATCAAAAATATTGAAGTGCAAATGGGCCAGATTTCAATTTCTCTGAACAATCGTCCTCAGGGGACATTACCTGCAGACACCAAGATAAATCCAAAAGATCAAGGCCCAAAGCAGCTGATGGCGGTGAGCCTACATAATGGCAGGGACCTGGATGTGGAGCAAGAGAGAGCTAGAGAAACTAGACAGGTTGAGACACTCATACCAGTGCCCATTGAGCTGGATGAGTCAACGATACTGACAAAGGTGACAGTTCAGCCTGCTCAGGAAGAAAAGAGCATTCAGCAAGAGACTGAGAAAGTAGATGAGCCAGTGCAGGAACCAGTAGTTGAGATAGTAGCTGAGAAAGAGCAATCCCAAGTGATTGGGAAGAAGAGACCCCCTACACCCTTTCCACAGAGGCTGANCCGAAAGTTTGACTTCTAAGACTTGGCCACGGTTACACTTACTCAGACCTGTAGTGCGGTGGTGTCTAGACAAATTGCAGAAAAGTTGTCTGATCCAGGGAGCTTTACAATTCCATGCACTATTGGTAATCTTGCCTTTGCTAAGACACTCTGTGATTTAGGGGCCAGCATTAATCTTATGCCCTTGGCTATTTATAAGAGGTTGGGCATTGGGAGAGATAGACCCACCTCCATGTTATTGCAGCTGGCGGATAGAACTGTGAAGCGTCCATTTGGTATCCTTGATGATGTGCTTATTCAGGTGGGGAAATTTATGTTCCCTACAGATTTTATGATCTTGGATTGTAAAGTGGATGAAGAGATTCCTATAATCTTAGGAAGACCATTCTTGGCTACGGGGAGAGCGCTGATTGACTGTAAGACTGGGAAGCTCAATATGAGACTCAATGATGAGGAAATAACATTCAATGTGCAAAAGTCTATGAGGCGACCAAGCGAGTTAGCCAATTGCTCTCTTATTGATGACGTGGATGTAATCGTAGAGTCTGATGATCAGGTGTTGACAATTGAGGACCCCCTTTCTGCATGTTTGATGAACTTAGATGAAGTGAATGGTGAGGATCTAGCGGAATGGGTGTTAGAAGGTAGAGGGTTCTGGGAGAGAAATCTAGAGTTTGAGCCCTTGCATTTAGAAAAGAGAGAAACTCCTCCAGCTAAGCCATCCATTGAAGAACCACCAAAGCTAGAGTTAAAGCCATTGCCAGCCCACCTCAGGTATGAATTTCTAGAACCTGACTCCACATTACCTTTTATTATCACAACTGGTTTGTTAGATGTGCAGGTTCAAAAACTTTTACAGGTACTAAAGGAGTGCAAAACTGCCATTGGGTGGACCATGACAGACATCAAGGGGATCCTCCCCGCCTACTGCATGCACAAGATTCTGCTGGAAGAGGGGCACAAACCTTCCAGGGAACACCAGAGGAGGCTGAACCCCAATATAAAGGAAGTGGTGAAGAAGGAGGTGATAAAATGGTTGGATGCGGGAATCATTTTCCCAATCTCTGATAGCAGCTGGGTGAGCCCAGTTCAATGTGTTCCTAAAAAGGGTGGCATGACGGTTGTGAAAAACGACAACAATGAATTGATCTCAACAAGAACCATCACAGGTTGGAGAATTTGTATGGACTATCGAAAGTTGAATCTAGCTACCCTGAAGGACCAGTTCTCACTTCCCTTCATTGATCAAATGTTGGACAGACTGGCAGGGAGGTCACACTTCTATTTTATGGATGGGTACTCAGGATACAATCATATCTCCATTGCACCGGAGGACAGGGAGAAGTCCTCTTTCACCTACCCGTATGGTATTTATGCCTATAGATGGATGCCCTTTGGCCTATGCAATGCACCTGCCACATTCCAGCGGTGCATGATGGCCATATTCACTGACATGGTAGAGGACATAATAGAGGTGTTCATGGATGACTTCTCAGTGGTGGGGAATTTATTTGATGAGTGCCTGATAAATATGACGCGAGTGCTGAAATGGTGCATCGAGACGAACTTGGTTCTGAACTGGGAGAAGTGCCACTTCATGGTATAAGAAGGCATTAGTCTTGGGGCACCGGGTGTCAAGCAAGGGAATTGAGGTGGATCGTGTGAAAGTGGATGTAATAGCAAAGATGCCTTCCCCAACCTCAGTCAAAGCAATCAGAAGTTTCCTTGGGCATGCCGGTTTTTACCGGAAGTTCATAAAAGACTTCTCCAAAATTGCCAACCCTCTCTGTAAGTTGCTAGAAAAAGATAAACCGTTTTTGTTTTCTGATAATTGCAGGGTAGCATTTGAGGAGTTGAAAAAGAGACTGGTCACAACACCTATCATTGTTGCCCCTAACTAGGAGCAATCGTTCGAACTAATGTGTGATGCCAGTGACTACGCAGTGGGGGCAGTGCTGGGCCAGCTAAAAGACAAACTGATGCACCCAATCTACTATGCTAGTAGAACGTTGAGTGGCACCCAGTTGAACTACACTGTGACTAAGAAGGAGATGTTAGTTGTGGTGTTTGCATTCAATAAGTTCTGATCCTACCTGATAGGGTCCAAGGTAATTGTATATACTGACCATGCAGCTCTCAGGTACTTAATCGAAAAGAAAGAATCTAAGCCACGCCTGATTCGTTGGGTGTTGCTATTGCAAGAATTCAATCTTGAAATTCGTGACCGTAAGGGCATTGAGAATCATGTCACCAATCATCTATCATGACTTGAAGGAGATGAAAATGCAGTTGAGGTTGAGGAAATTCTGGAAACTTTTCCAGACGAGCAGTTGCTCGCTACCACTCATCAGTAAGCACCATGGTATGCAGACTTTGCTAATACCTAGCTAGTGGTATAGTTCCTGACGACCTTTCATCGGTCCAAAGGAAAAGATTTTTTTGTAAAAGCCGCCAGTATTACTGGGATGAGCCTTATCTGTTTAGAATATGCCTTGATAATAAGATCCGGAGATGTGTCCCCGAGATAGAGCAATTTTCTATTTTGCAGGCTTGTCATGCATCGGCGTATGGTGGACACTTTGGAGGGGTCAGGATAACGGCAAAGGTGCTAGAGGCTGGATTCTTCTGGCCAACAGTGTTTAAATATGCTCACTTATAGGTGAAGGGGTGCAATGAATGCCAGCGCACCGGGAACATTTCCCGGTGCCACGAGATGCCCATGAACCCAATTCAAGAGGTAGAAGTATTTGACGTCTGGGGGATTGACTTCATGGGTCCCTTCGTCAGCTCCTATGAAAATAAGTACATTATTGTTGTTGTAGACTATGTGTCCAAATGGGTGGAAACTGCTGCATTACCCACCAATGATGCAAAAGTGGTGGTAGGATTTCTAAAGAAGAACATATTCACCCGCTTTGGGACACCACGAGCAATTATCAGTGATGGAGGCACTCACTTCTGCAACAGAGCCTTTGAAAAGTTGCTTGGTAAATACGATGTGCGCCACAAGGTGGCTACTCCTTACCACCCGCAGACATGTTGAAGTGTCCAACAGAGAAATCAAAAGTGTGTTAACCAAAACTGTGAATGCCACAAGAACTGATTGGGCGAGGAAGCTAGATGATGCACTCTGGGCTTTCAGAACTGCTTTCAAAACACCAATTGGTATGTCACCATACAATTTGGTGTTTAGGAAGGCCTACCACCTGCCAGTGGAACTTGAACATAAAGCGTGGTGGGCATTGAAACAACTGAACTTGGATATGGAAGCTGCGGGCACAATAAGAATCACTGAATTGTACAAGGAGTTCGGACATCTTACTTTCGAGAGCACAAAGTTGTACAAGGAGAAAATGAAAAGGTTGCACGACCAGAATATTGTTGAGAGGAATTTCAAACCCGGGGACATGGTATTGCTATACAACTCAAGACTACATCTGTTCCCAGGTAAACTTAAGTCACGATGGTCTTGACCATTTCAAGTAGTTGAAGTTTTCCCTTCAGGAGCTGTTGAAATTGACACTGAGAATGACTCTCGTATATTTAGAGTCAATGGTCAGCGATTGAAACTATATGTGGGCATGAGCGGGCCAAAGAAAGTGTTTGACTACATCTGACTGAACCACAGAGGTCGAGGAAGCCATAATTGCGCTCATCTGAGTCGTGTCGCGATGTTAAATCAGGCGCTGCGTGGGAGGCAACCCAAAATTGTTTTAATTGTAACATATTATAAAAAAAATAAAAAAACAAAAAAAACAACGCAGGATCAGAACAGTGCCCAGATCGCGGTTCCACCGCGACCGCGGTCAAACCGCGGGGAAATAACCCTTCTGAATCTTGGTCTACCGCGGTTCCACTGCGACTGCGGTAGAACCGCGACAGACCACGTTGGGCCCAAGTACGCAAAATTCTATTTAATTTTTTTTTTCTTTCACCCCTTTAAACTAAACCTACCCCTAAACCCATCCCCTAATTCCTATCAGAACATAAACATTACCCCTCACCCAAAACAACCCCCTTTTCTTTTTTTCTCTCTAATATCTTCTCTCTCTCTCACCAAAACTCCATTGTCATCTTCCCCAAAAACTTCCTCTCACCACAATCCACCACCCTCATTGTTCATCAAGGTAAGTTCTTGCTCTTCTTTCTTCTTTTGTTTCTATGTTATCCTCTAATTAGTGTAATGTAGCCTAAATTAGATTAATTAAACCCTAGGTAGGAATAGTGTTACTTTTCTTTAAATTTTGGCTTCTTTTTCTGGTTTTATTATTGTATTTGCTTCTTGTGGACTTGTGTGAGGCTTAAATGTGTGGGTCTTCATTGTGCTTCAATTGTGGGGGTTGTTTAGATGATTTAGAGGCCTAGAAATAATTTTTGCAGTGTAGTTTGGTGGAGGGCCCCTTCTGGCCGAAAATTTGGGGCTTGTTGTAATATTTTGAGGCATTTTGTGTCTATCCTAGGTTGTGGTGGTGTTGTATTTGACGTAAACCACTTGAGGGAGTAAGTGTGGGTATTGTATGACGAATATTGTAAGTTAGTATTGCTGTGAGGGACATTGTAGGGGGGTTGTAACCTTCAACACCTGCTAGTTGGGATAGTTTGAAAGGCAGAAATAAATGGGGGGATAAGGTTGGTGCCATCGGGTGGCGAAGTTTGAGTACCCATCCGACTGGCACTAGTTAGGATACATTTGATGGTTCTTCTGAATTTTTGCAGGTACTATGACTCGTAAGAAGCAAAAGAGATCGGCAGGCACGTCCCAACAGCCTACATATGATGCCTCTAGGTTCGAACCAGAATTGGCAGAGGACGACTTTTATGCCAAGGCCTCAAAGAGCTTCATCCCTGAGACTCAGATTGACAGGGCAGCTCTCCGTGCGGAGAAGGAAGAGATGTATAAGGAAATCCGGCGGAGGGAAATGGAGTTCTTATTTGATGAACCTGCAACAGTGAACAAGATGCTCGTAAGATAGTTCTACGCGAACTGCCCAGCACACATGTTACGGGAGGTGATTGTGAGGGGCATGGTGGTTGATGCCTCAGTTGAAAATATTCGCTAGGTGTTGCGGCTGCCTCGGTTTACTGGTGACATCGACTATTACCAGAATGCATCAGGAGTCACTTGGGAGACTATGACTGATGCACTCTGCGCAGGGGGGCAACCAACCTGGATACGTGACCATATCACCTTGAACTCTAATTTATTCACCCATTTGGCTAAGTGTTGGCTCACTGTTATTTGCAGCCGGTTCTTGCCCTCAGGCAACACGACTGACGTGAACTTCCAAAGAGCCCTCTTGACATGGTGCTTCGTCACAAAGAAAGATTTTGATGCGGCAAGACTAACTGGTGATGAAATGATCATACGGTCCCCGCTGCTGTCAAAGGGATTCTACTTCCCCTCCCTGGTGACTACATTGTGCCTACTGAAGAATGTCCCCACCAATCCTACTGATGGAGAGTTGCCCCATAAAGCAGCTTGACAATAACTAGAATGAAAAAAAGAGGAATGTCAACGCATCCGGGAAAAAACAATTAATCTCTATCAATAGACCTGCTAAAGCTCCGAACCATAGCGTACTTAGTACTGGTGCCACAGAGAGATATGTTTTTAGATCTCGCATTGAAAAACCTCCT
>MU756002.1:7986-35437 GCA_026770625.1 Nicotiana glauca | reverse complement strand
CATCAATAGGGGAAATCATTACCTTAGCGTTTTCTCATTATTGTTTACAACTTAGCATCTTAGTTTACAGCTATTTACTTAGTGTTAATCTTAGTTATTAAAAACACCCTCAACTGTGATTCTCAACGTTTGAGAAATTGATTCTAAAGAGTTTAGTAGGTCTAAAGATAGTGATTGATACGTTAATTCCCTGTGGGATTTGACTCTGGGCATAATACACTGGATTATATTTGCAACGCCCGCTTAGTCTTTTAATAGACACAGTTGAGCGTGATCATAAAATTTCAAGAGTTAGTTGTGACACATATCTAATCGATAAAATCAGGATTGTGTATCCTTGGGAATGAAGCTAGGTTATGCTGGGAAATGACCGGGTTATGCCGAAAAAGAAAAAGGTCCTCGGGTTATGCCGGGGAGATCCACGGGTTATGCCGGGATTGAAAGAAAAAAAGGGAACATTGGGTTATGCCAGGGAGGTCCACGGGTTATGCCGGGATTGAAAAAGAAAGGCTCATTTTGTTATGCCAGGGAGGTCCACGGGTTGTGCCGGGATTGAAAGAAAAAAGCTCAATGGGTTATGCCAGGGAGGTCCACGGGTTATGCCGGGATTGAACGAAAAAGGCTCATAGGCTTATGCCGGGGAGGTCCACGGGTTATGCCGGGATTGAAAGAAAAAGGCTCCTTGGGTTATGCCAGGAATGTCCGCGGGTTATGCCAGGATTGAAAGAAAAAGGCTCCTTGGATTATGCCAAGAAGATCCGCGGGTTATGCCGGGATTGGAAGAACAAGGCTCCTTGGGTTATGCCAGGGAGGTCCACGGGTTATGCCGGGATTGGAAGGAAAAGGATCCTTGAGTTATGCCAGGGAGATCCACGGGTTATGCCGGAACTGAAAGAAAAAGGCTCCTTGGGTTATGCCAGGGAGGTCTAAGGGTTATGCCAGGATTAAAAAGAAAAAGGCTCCTTGGGTTATGCCTGGGAGGCCCACGGGTTATGCTGGGATTAAAAAGAAAAAATCTCCTTGGGTTATGCCAGGGAGTTCCACGGGTTATGCCGGGATTAAAAGAAAAAGGATCTTTGGGTTATGCCAAGGAGGTCCGCAGGTTATGTCGGGATTGGAAGAAAAAGGCTCCTTGGGTTATGTCAGGGAGGTCCACGCGTTATGCCGGGATTGAAAGAAAAAGGCTCCTTGGGTTATGCCAGGGAGGTCCACGGGTTATGCCGAGATTAAAAAGAAAAAGTCTCCTTGGGTTATGCCAGGGAGGTCCACGGGTTATGCCGGGATTAAAAAGAAAAAAGCTCATTTGATTATGCCAGGGAGGTCCACGGGTTATGCCGGGATATCTAAGGAATGTGGGCCCTATGCTACCATGATTTTTTTTTCTTTTGGGATTTTTATTTTCACTTCTTCTTATTTTTCTTTCTTTTTATTTAGTAGAACGCATGAAAGAATTTTGGGAGAAACTTCCCTTTTTTTGTTTTTTTTCAGGGTCGATTCCCTGCCGCAAAGCTGTTTCACCGCTTGCGCATTTCTTTTCTCTTTTGGGTTGCACCTGCTTCTTGCGCGGTTGCTTCGAACTACACCTATTTTAACTTTCAACAAAGAACAATTTATTTGTTTGAAACGGTGGTCTGTTTTGTGGCCTTGATCATCTCAATTGCTTGATCCCGGCCCAATTTCTGTTGAGAACTTTGCTGCTTGTTGTCTTTGAGAGTGAATCTCTTTTCAAACCGACATGACTCAACTTTTAGGATTTCATGATGACGCGCCCATGTGGGCTCTAGCCTTTTCACTTTATTCTGCTCTTAGAACCTTTGTCTTTGACTTTCTTTCCTTTCCAATGTCTTTGCTTTGAAAGCATCAACCATCATGGCCAGTCGGGATTGGCCTGACGCACCCGTTGAGGCTGGGTATTTTCTTTGGCTTTTTCCAGGCGAAGCCCTATAAAATCAGTCCTGCCACCTTTTCTTTGTAATAGTCCCGAAATCAGAGTTAAACCGAAAGGTATTCAAAGAAGAAGTATACAAAAGGCAAGCATATGAGTTTAAAGAGAAGCGTCCCTTTCGGGGGAAAAGAAGGACTTATCTGTGGGTGCATGCTGGCTTCAAATGAACATGACATGCTTCTTGGACTGGATTCCCGACCCACACAAACTTTCCAGCTTCTCGTGAACCCATTGATCCGTATTTTAAAGCTAAGGAACTTTGCGAGGACTCTTTTAGTGATGAGATGTATTCTTTTCGGCCGATAGTGCCCTTTGCGGGTTTTCGCTAATCGGCCTCTCTCATTTCTCTTCTCACCGTCGCCTGGTAGTGCTCTTTATGAGTTTTCACCAAATGGACTCTCTCATTTTCAAATTCTCTGCTCACCGTCGCCCTATGGTGCCCGAAGGTTTTCACCGATAAGACTCTCTCATTTTATTTCTCTCAATCAAATTCCAACAATGTTGTTTTCAATTCCCATGCCTTTGCCAATGGATTAGAAGGACTTGGACAAGGTTTTGGGTAAAAGAATTTTGGACGGAAGTACAACTTTGGAACCATTTTGGTGGTCTCATGGCCGAACCATCATATCATCTGCCCCAGTTTCAACTTTTGGGGGAATGGAGGTTTTTGTTTTGGTGTGACTGAACCCCAGCGAGAGGCTGCCTACGTATCCTTTCGGAATCAAGTCAAACGTAGTTCAGGGAAAATATTTTGTTTTTTGTTTTGTTTTTGTTTTCTTTTTCTTTTCTTTTTTTCTTCTTTTTCTTTCTTTTTTTTCATCAAATTTTCTTTTTCTTTTTCTTTTTCTTTTTTTTTGGTTTTTTTTTCGATAATACTTCCGGGTTCCAAAGAGGGTGGCCAAAGAAGAGTAACCGGCTCAAGTGGGTTTGTGAAAGGTTGATAGTATTTGGATAGCGAGAAGAAAAGCCTTCGTCATCTCAATTGCACATAAACCAACACCGCAGAGAGCCTAGACATAGTACCTTTTTACTACATCTACATTCACAGTTGTTTCGGGATCATTTCCTTCGATATCTCCCAAATACAATGCTCCTCTCGGCAATATTTTCCGGATGATGTATGGACCCTTCCAATTAGGAGCGAATTTTCCTTTTGCTTCCTGGTGATGCGGGAGAATGTGTCTTAACACGAGTTGTCCCACTTCAAAATTCCTGGGATGCACTTTCTTGTTATAGGCGCGGGCCATTCTTTGTTGGTACAATTTCCCGTGACAAACCGTAGCTATCCATTTTTCATCAATTAAAGACAACTGTTCTAGCCGAGTCTTGACCCACTCACTGTCCTCAATTTCTGCTTCAACGATTATCTGGAGTGAAGGGATTTCTACCTATACAGGTATAACAGTCTCAGTTCCATAGACTAACAAGTATGGGGTTGCTCCTACCGATGTGCGCACTGTGGTGCGATATCCAAGTAACGCGAAAGGCAGCTTTTCGTGCCATTGTCTGGACCATTGAATCATCTTTCTCAAAATCTTCTTGATGTTCTTGTTGGCTGCTTCAACAGCACCGTTGGCTTTGGGCCGATAGGGAGTAGAGTTTCTATGTGTTATCTTGAATTGTTCGCATATCTCTCCCATCAAACGGGTATTCAAGTTCGCAGCATTGTCGGTAATGATAGTTGCAGGAATGCTAAAGCGGCAAATAAGATTAGAATGCACAAAATCTACCACAGCTTTCTTGGTGACTGACTTGAGAGTGATGGCTTCAACCCACTTCGTGAAGTAGTCAATAGCAACCAGTATGAATCTATGTCCGTTTGAGGCTTTTGGCTCGATTGGTCCAATGATGTCCATGCCCCAAGCAACGAATGGCCAGGGTGCTGACATCGGATGTAGTTTAGTTGGTGGTGCATGAATCAAATCACCGCGCACCTAACACTGATGGCATTTCCGGACAAAGCTGAAGCAATCCTTCTCCATAGTTATCCAATAATATCCTGCCCGAAGGATTTTCTTTGCCAAAACATACCCATTCATATGAGGTCCGCACACTCCTGCGTGTATTTCGTGCGTAATTTTTCCAGTCTCCTCTGTGTTAACACATCTTAACAAATTGAGGTCCGGGGTCCTCTTATACAAGACATCACCACTCAAGAAGAAACCATTTGCATGTCGTCTGATGGTTCTCTTTTGATCTCCAGTAGCTTGCTCAGGGTATTCTTGCGTTTTCAAAAACCTTTTAATGTTGTGGTACCATGGCTGGATGGTTGGCCTCAACCGTGTTACAATAACCATGCTTTTACTTGATTTGGATCTCCAAAGGCTCAATATGGGCATTGCCTGGATAAGGCAACATCGAAGGCAGAGTGGCAAGTGCATCAGCTAATTCATTGTGACACCAAGGAATGTACTTGAATTCTATCGACTTGAACTGCTTGCCGAGATCTTCCACATGTTGCCGATAGGGAATGAGCTTAACATCTCGAGTCTCCCACTCTCCATGGGCTTGCCGGATAATCAAATTAGAATCCCCCATGATTAATAACTCTTCAACGTCTTGGTCAATTGCCATGTTCATGCCCATGATGCAGGCTTCATACTCAGCAGTATTGTTCGTGCAGAAGAACAGAAGCCTGGCCGTAGCAGGGTAGTGCTGACCAGTGGGTGAGATCAAGATTGCCCCAATTCCTACACCTCTAGCATTTATTGCTCCATCAAAGAACATTTTCCAAGCACGAGTGTCCTCAGAGATTGCTTCTATTGAATTTACCTCCTTACCTGAGAAGTATGTGCTCAACGGTTAGTATTCCTCGTCAACCAGGTTTTTAGCAAAATGATCTGCAAACACCTAAGCTTTCATTGCCGTGCGAGTGACATAGACTATGTCAAATTCAGTGAGCAAGATTTGCCATTTTGCTCGTCTCCCAGTGGGCATCGGTTTCTGGAATATGTACTTCAAAGGATACAACCTGGTTTTGAGGTAGGTAGTGTGGGCTTGAAGATAATGTCTCAGCTTTTGAGCGACCCACATCAAAGCACAGCATGTTCTCTCCAACAAAGTGTATTTAGCTTCATAACTGGTGAACTTCTTGCTCAAGTAATAGATTGCCTGCTCTTTCTTTCCAGTTACATCGTGCTGCCCGAGGACACAATCGAAAGAATTTTCCATTACCGTCAGATACAAGAAAAGAGGTCTTCCTAGCTCTAGTGGGACCAAAACTGGAGGATTTGACAGATATTCTTTGATCTTGTCGAAAGCTTCTTGACATTCATCCGTCTATTTGGCTGCTGCATCTTTCTTCAACAATTGAATATGGGCTCACATGTGGAAGTCAATTGCGCAATGAATTGGCTGATATAGTTTAATCTGCCCAAAAAACTCATCACGTCCTTCTTAGTTCTTGGAGAAGGCAAATCCTGAATAGACTTTATCTTTGTTGGGTCTAACTCGATACCTCTCCTGCTGACTATGAAGCCCAGAAGCTTGCCCGACGGAGCTCCAAATGCACATTTAGCCGAGTTCAGCTTTAGATCATACTTGCGCAATCGTTCAAAGAACTTTCTCAAATCTCGAACGTGGTCATCCTGAGTTCGGGACTTGATGATTACGTCTTCCACATGCACCTCTATCTCCTGATGTATCATATCATGGAAAATGGCAGTCATGGCCCTCATATAGGTCGCTCCAGCATTCTTCAGTCCAAATGGCATAACCTGGTAACAGTATATACTCCAGGGTATGGTGAAGGCCGTTTTCTCTGCGTCTTTCTCATCCATCAACACCTGGTGATATCCTGCGTAGCCTGCGTAGCAGTCCACAAAGGACTGTATCTCATGCGGGGTACAGTTATCAACAAGGATGTGGATATTGGGCAAAGGGAAATTGTCTTTTGGACTTGCCTTATTCAAATCTCTGTAGTCCACACACACCCGGGTTTTCCCATCTTTCTTCGGAACTGGGACTACATTGGCCAACCATGTAGTGTACCAAACTACTCGGATTACCCTGGCTTTCAACTGTTTCGTGATTTCTTCTTTGTTCTTATCACTGATGTCAGTTTTAAACTTTCTTTGCTTTTGTTGGACCGGAGGACAACTGGGGTAAGTTGGCAATTTATGCACAACTAGATCAACACTCAGTCCGGCATGTCATCATATGACCAAGCAACATATCTTTAAACTCAAATAGGAGTTGGATTATTGCATCTCGTGTTTTCTTATCTGTGTGAATGCTTATTTTGGTTTCTCGGATCTCCTCAGAAGTTCCCAAGTTAACCGGCTCAGTGTCATTCAAATTTGGCTTAGGTTTGTTCTCAAATTGTTGCAATTCTCGATTTACTTCCCTAAAAGCCTCTTCTTCATCATATTTCGGTTCTTAGTTCATTATTTCACAATCAGACAACGTGTTTGGATCTGGGCATGAAGTTCACAAGCCTGTCCTATTATTTAAAGACGCATTATTATAACTGAAAAGAAGAAATAAAAGAGGAAAATAAAGAAAATCAGAAAAAATAAAGAGAAAATAAATGATGAAATATTGATTTCATTTCTTGGAATTTGGGAAGATAACGGGGCTTACATTGGGAATTTAAAGACAGGAAACTAAAAGAAACATCCGAGTTACACCCTGGATTAACTCGGGATGCAGAAAAAGTAGCAGGACAGGTCTACCGGGACTCCCGCCTGATCGGAAATGGCGTAGACTTCCAATTTTGAAGCTTGGCGCTTGGTCCCATGTACAATACCTCAGCGGTGCTAGTGCCCTCTCATGGCTGAACTATGTGGGTTTCGTAGAGTACTTTTCTCATTGCCCCACATATCTCTTCAATTTCTTCAGCAGTGAAAACCTCATCGTCTTCCTCTTCATTGTACTTAGGTTTGACAAAGGTCTCATACAGATGTGGTAATGGCTGTGGCAAGACCCATCCTTCCTTCTTTCTCTTATCTGCCCATTTTACATCATCTGGGGTAGGGTGAAAACATGTCCCGAAGAACTTTTCAGTCGTAGGCAAAGTCACCAGCTCAGATATGCCCTGCAAAGACTTTCCAAGTCCTTTTCCTGGCTTGAAACCATGTTTGATCATCTCCTTTGCCACCATGATCGAGGCGTTCGACAAGAAAGGTTGAGGGCAAGGGTTTCCTTCCTCATGCTGATCCGCCACCACAACTTCAAATGCTTGGTAGACTATGTGCTCACTACCCTCCCTGGCTTCTAAGCATAAGACAGATGGGTCTTGATAGATCGACTGTTCATCTTCTCCATGGACCACGATGTGATGATCCTCATATTCGAATTTTACCGGTGGAGGGTAGAAGGCACAACTCCAGCGGCATGAATCCAAGGCCTTCCCAGAAGAAAATTATAAGATTTATCCATATCCAGCACTTGGAATGTCACCTCGAAATCCACCGGTCCGATGGTCAAGATTAGGTCGATTTCCCCAATGGTATCTCTTTTGATGCCATCAAAGGCTCTCCCACAGACGTTGTTGGGACGAATTCTTCCGGTCCCAATTTCCATTCTCTGAAGTGTGGAGAGTGGGAAAATATCAACACCCGAGCCTCCATCCACCATGACTCGCTTAACATAATATCCCTCACACTTGATAGTCAAGTGCAAGGCCTTGTTGTGAGCAGCTCCCTCTGGAGGCAAGTCATTTTTGCTGAAAGAGATTTGATTGACAGCAAAGAATCTTTCCGCCATTCTTTCAAGTTGTTCTACTGAAGTTTCAGCCAGCACATAGGCTTCGTTCAGAGTTTTCATTAACACTTTCTGATGCTCAAGGGATTTCAACAGTAATGACAGTAAAGACACTTGCTCAGGACATTTTCGCAACTGATCGACCACCTCGTAGTCTGCCATTTTCATCTTTTGAAAGAAAACTTCTGCTTCCTCAGCACTCATAGGTTTCTTAGGCGGGAAGCGCCTTTTGGTAGCATTGTTTACCTCTTCTATGTTTGAGTACTTTTTGGCGGGAACATTTTCTGGAAGCCCTCCCAAGATCTCTTTCCCTTTATATGTAACCACCGTCTAATGGTAGTTACATGGTACTGTAGCAGGGTTGGTCATAGGATTCTGTGGTACGCGTCCAATAACCACTGGCTCACTCAGCCGAGGTGGTTTGATTGGCCCCTGCACCATATAGGCTTGCTTGGGTACATACACTTGTGTTCTATTTTTCACTTCCAATTTCTTTGGAGGGTTCACAACCAGCTTCTTTTCTTGGCGGCCTCGTGCGATATAGAGAATTCCATCCTTGTGAGGTATCGCTACTGTTTTGGCTTCAACTTTCTTTTCCGGCTCCATCTTGGTGACTTTGTTTTTCTTATCACCTTTATATTTCTTTGAAACAACCTTTGGTTTTCTTTCTGCGTCAACAATGGCAATGATGGACTTTAATGCCGGATCGAACTCTTTATCCTCGTAGATCATTCTAATCACAGGTCCATTATTATGGGCTGTCAAAGGATTATTGGTCACATTTGGGACCTCCTCGTCCCTCAGCACTATCTCCCCTACTCTATCAAGTCTTCCACGGCTCTCTTCAATGTCCAACAGTTTTCTGTATCATGCCCCTTAGCTCCTGAGTGATAAGCACATCGGGCGCCCCGCCAATAGGATGGTGATTCTAGGTTTTGCCTGTTTGGAGGTATGGGCTGCAGCAAATTCATTTGGAAAAGCTTCGGGAACAGACTGGAGTATGGTTCACCGATTAGTTTAAAGTTTGGTCTCTTGGGTGGTTCTTGAGGACGGAAGTTATTTTGCGGAGGTCGAGGATTATAGTGGTTCTGGTGGGGAGGCTGATTTCTTGGGAATGGAGATTGATTTCTATTGGCATGTGGCTGCAGCCGGCCTAAGGGTTGAGCATTCATGACCGCATAAGGTGGAGGAGCATAAGCCATATCATGATGAGGGTAGTAATATTGAGGGGTTCTTTCAGAAAACACAGGTCTAGGAGCCCGGTATCTCCTTCCCCCTGATGCTGCCATAACCATTTCCTCTTTCTTTTTACCTTTGGCCATTCCTCCAGCCCCGCCTTGGATGGCTTGGGAGGTAGCTCTAATGGCCTACTGACTCAAAATCTTGCCCATTTTCAAACCGTTCTCTACCATTTCACCGATCTTGATTGCCTCTGCAAAAGGTTTGCCCATGGCCGACATCATGTTCTGGAAGTAATCTGCTTCCCGGGCTTGAAAGAAGACAGTGACCATTTCTACTTCATCCATGGGAGGTTTCACCCTCGATGCCTGTTCGTGCCACTTAATAGCATATTCTCTGAAACTTTCTGAGGGTTTCTTCTTCAAATTTGCCAAGGAGTTCCTGTCCGGCGCGATGTCGATGTTGTATTGAAACTGCCTTACAAAATCTCTGGCAAGATCTTCCCAAATGTGCCATCGTGAGACCTCTTGGTCCATATACCACTCTAAGGCAATGCCTACTAAGTTTTCTCCGAAGTATGCCATAAATAATTCTTCTTTTCCGACGGCCCCGCGTAACTGATTACAATACTTTTTCAAGTGAGCAATGGGGTCGCCATGCCCATCATACTTTTCTAACTTTGGTGTTTTAAATACCATGGGCTGGTGCACGTGAGGGAACATGCACAGGTCAGTATAAGAAACACTTTTCTGCTGGCTTAATCCTTGCATATTCTTTAAGTTCTGCTCAAGGCTCCTCATTCTTTTCCACATCTCATCTAGTTCAGGAGTTTTGGGAGTTTTATCTTGCCCTGGTGTAAGCTCAAATGGTGGTGGCTGAGGGTAAGTGTATGTGGGATATTGTGGAGGATCTGCTTGAAATATGAAATTTTGGAACGTGAAGGCCGAGGAATCAAAATCGGGCTTAGGTAGTGAAGGTTGTGTGGTGGCGGAGCATGGTGGAGCAGTAAAAATATTGGGAGCTGCTCCTGATGTGAACACCTGGGGGCATACCTCAGAATGTGTTCCTATAAAGTGAGCAGACGGGGTATTCAGGTGACTGATAGGGATGTTACAAGTACCCCCATTTCTCGGGAATAGTACAGGAAAGCCAGGGATAGCACTTGGAGGCTCCCTGCCATTGGTCCATGCGTCCCACATCTCCATCACTCGGAGGCATAATACCCGGTTTTCTTCCGCTGTGGCTGACTCGGAGGCCGGGATCCTTGAGATGGGGTTGTCTTCAGTGATGAGAACTGGTGGCAAGGTCATTTCAGATGACATCTCTGTACTTCCTTTTGATCTGGTAAAATATCGATGTGATGCCACTTTACCCAAAACCAAACACCGTTTCTAAATACCTAAGCTGGAATTTTGACAACAACAATGGTTAGTTTGAGACAAGTAATAGATAGGTAACCGCACATTGGGGTGTGATGCACCTATATAGTTAAATGAATGTATACATGTTTAGCACGGTTACATGCGTCATCCCGGCTTTTCCCTTTTGTTTTTCTTGCTTTTCTTTCTCTTTTTGTTTTTCTCTCATTTTTCTTTTCCCTCTATTTTTCATTTTCTGCTTTGGCCTTTCTCTTTTGTGTTTCTTTTCCACTCTATTTTTCTTTTATTTCCTTCCCTTGGTTTCTTTTTTTCTTTTATTTTTTTTCTTTTTTTCTCTTTTTCTTAGGGTTACGGTCGAATCTTATGGAGATTGCCTACGTATCATGACCCCGCATGAATCAGACCAAGCGTAGTTCTTGCAAATAAATGCAAAAATAAGGAAATAATTTTTTGGGATTTTCAATTTTTATTAATAAAACTCCGATTACAAAGATACTAGACTATTTGTTTTTCTTAAAAAGGAAAATTGCAAAACAGACTCGATAACTAGGATTACATCAAAGCTTCAAATCTCGGGGCCCGCGGAGCATCATTCGGCATCGCCGCGGGACTACGTGCAAGACCTATTTGTAACTGCTCCAAATCATTCATAACCTGACGAACAAATATCATCATTGTAGCAAAGAAAGTGGTACGACCCATTCTTTTGCCGGCTTGACATTTCATGACAATATAATTTGCAATTCCTCTGATTCTTTCCCTGATCTGTCCCTTTTCCTGGAGTAGTCCGCTTATCTGATGGTTACGAGCCTCTAACACTTGGGAGTCATGGAAGTGATGATCTTGCAACATCTTTATTTCTTTCTCCATCTCGGCGATTAGCCTGCAGCATTGTTCCCTCTCAGCCTGAAAGTCCTTATCCTGCCGGGCTGCCTTATCTTCAAGGGTGTTCATTTTTCTTTTCATATTAGCAATGGTTCCGTCATAATTCCTTTTCATTTGTTGTACAAATTGGGCTCTTTCCTCTGTCTTCTTTGCCCACTGTGCTCGAATTTTCGCCATGTTCCCTTCAGATTTCTCCAACTCTTCCTGGCACTCCAAGACTTGCTTCTTCAGCCCTTTTATCAACCTCTCATCGGACTGACTTCTTTCTTGATTTTTAGCGGTTATTTTCATTTGTTGGATTTGAGCCTTGAGAGCTTCATTCTCTTGGGTCAGTTTCTTTTTGTCACCTTCATCGGCTGCGGCTTGCAAGCTATTTTCAAACCAGAGATCTTAAACCTGTTTTTCCAATGCTCCTATTCGGGCCCTGCATTCCTTTTCTTTGGCTAACCAATCTCATTGTACCTGGGGCCGTCAGTGAATTGTTGTACATGTGACCTTTTGGCGGGTCTCTCGGGAATTTGAAATCTTTTCCCAAACCAGACCAAATACTTTGGATCCACTTCGCCTTTAGCCTGATCCCGCACTATGGTTTTAGGCTCAAGGAACCTACACTCATTCCATATTTGTCGGATTTTTCCTTCCGAAAATGCATCTTTTGGACCTAACTCAATGATTTGCCCGCTCAGGTCTTCATCATTGTGAACATTTTGGAATATTCCTAGTTGCCGCAGGACTCGGTAGGAGCGTAGGGTTGGATGATTCGAATTCCCATCAAAAGAATATAAGGTACTTTCGCCGATGTGTACACAGCCTCAGTAGCGGGAAGCCATCTAAAAGCCCATTCAACTTTGTCCGCAGTCAAAGATCCCAAGCATGACAACCAAGCCTCAGTGCCCTCGGGGAACTCAGTACCTGTTACCCGGGTTCCAAACTCCGCAATACAACTTAGCCCAATTAAACCATAGTTCATATACCCCGTGCGATGACAAAGGTGCTCCTGTATCCATAGCTGTAGCAACAGATTGCAACCCTGAAAGAATTTTACACCCTCTCAGCACATGGTCAAAGCTCGATACATTTCTGCCACAATCAAGGGAACCACCGTGCTGTTAGACTTCTTTATGGCAATATCCAACATTCCTACAAGTCCAATGTCTATGTGACCGTCTTTTCGTGGACAGATCACGACCCCCAGAAAAGCTACCATGAAAGCCAATCCCCGCTGGGCCTCCCATTTATCCTTGTTTCCGGCGTGTGTCAAACCGGTGTTGGGCTCCTCAAAACCCTTCGGGTTGCCATATTGGTGGTATAAGAAATGCAGTGTGCAACACCCTTCTGATAGATGCTTATCTTGAATGTCCCGACTAATGCTCAACAAATCCAAGAATCTATGGAGGGTTACCGGTCTCGGTGCCAATGGATATCTACTCCTGAGGTTCCCGTTGAGAACCGCATATCCCGCAATCTCCTTTAGTGTAGGTGTAAGCTCAAAATTCGAGAACCGGAATACATTACGGGTTGGGTCCCAGAATGTTATCAGTGCTTCAATAATATCCATTCTTGGTTTAATGTTCAACAATCCGACGAGACCACCCAAAACCTTGACCATGGTTTCTCTGCTACCTTTTCCCAAATCATTCCACCACATGTGGAGCTTCAAAGGGATCTCACTCAGGACTGAGAAGGGTTCAATGTGAGTGGTATTCAACCTGCACATTAACTAAAAAGGGGATTTAATGACTTATTTTGACCTAAAAGATAAAAATGGCTATTTTTGCAAAAAATTTCTTTATTTAGAAAAACAAGGACTTGATTTTGCAGATACGGCCTTTCAGCACTTCTGGGAGGAAGATTTTAATGTTGTGCCTGCAAACCATTTAAAAATGACTCAGGGTGTCTGTTCTTGCAAAAACATCCTTCCGCGCCCTTTTGGGGACATTCGGCTTATTTTAACAAGAATGGCATCACCCGGCTTATTTATGACAAAAATTAAAATTTTGATATTTTTTGATTATTTTTGCAAAAGGGAGGTTGGACCCGATGAGGGTTGCCTACGTATCTCACATCCGGTGAGAATCAAACAAGCGTAGTTCGGGAAGATTGGGAATTGAGTAAACTAATTCTCTTTTTTTTTTGTTGTATAAAACTTAGACCATGGAGCTTTAAGGCAAAAGAAAAATATTTTTGATTTTTTTGATTTTTGGAATTTTCTAAAAAAAATGCTTTAAAAGAATAAAGGGAAATTTTTTTTTTTGGATTTTTGAATTTGATTTTGATTATATTTTTGAAAGAAAGACTTCAAAAAATTCCTTTTGTTTTGATTGGAAATTTGAGGATTTTAGAAGTAAAAAGAAAATACTTTTTGTTTGAATTTTCATTTATTTTCTCTTTTTCTAAAGAAGAAAGAAAAATATTTTTTTGGATTTTGGATTGTTGCCTCTTAATTTTCAAAAGATAGACTTTTAAGAAGAATGTTTTGGATTTGTACGCATTTATTTATTTACAAAAGCACTTCTAAAGAAAAGCGAAAATATTTTTGGACTTCAAATTTTTTTCAAAATTTTTATTGACATTTACAAAAGAAAAACTTCTACAAAAGAGAAGAAAATTTTTGGATTTTTGTTTCTGATTTTATTTTATTTTTTTTGAAAAAATACTTCAAAATGAAGGAAACCCGTATTTTGGATTTTGATGTTTATTGAATTTTCTTTTTCCGTATGAAAGATATTAGAAAGAAGGAAACTATTTTTTTTTTTTTGAGTTTAAAAACTACTTTTACCTTCTTTTTTTAAATTTTTTAAGGAAAGGTTTTAAAGGAAGGAACTAAAGAAAAATATTTTTGGATTTTTTTTGAAAATTGGGGTCGGAACCGATGAGGTTTGCCTACGTATCTCACATCCGGTGAGAATCAGACCCGCGTAGTTCTGTCAGATTTGACGTAACAGGGGAAAACATGGCACTTGAAAATTTTAGCTTATTTTGAAATGACCTTTCTTTTTTGAAATGGCACTAGAAGCCGGTCAACATGCAAGCCGAATCAAACAAATGCGCAAGCAGCACATAAGATGCATCCGGATGGTCTTTTTAATTTGGGTCACCTGTCCTAAACAGACCCAACCTCTGTGTTGAGTCTCCTAAGTCAAATGCACGTGATGCAAACAAACGTTCCTACTAGGGATCCGGCATGAGGCTTTGTTATATTAGGTTTAAAACCTAGGTTTATTGTTTTAGACCTGGCTTACCCGAGCAGACAACTCAAGTCGAGGGGGAGGAAGCGTACCGGGGATACAGAAGCTCCCCCGGCTTAGCAACTTGTCTGAACCTCGTTCTCAAATGGGATAAGACTCTAAACAGAAGAGAAGTCACACGAAGTACACCCTTCTCCATAATGTAGAAGACTCAGATAGAGGAAGGTTTTCGTAGCAATTTATATATATACAATTCACCAAATATCAAAGGGGTAAACATTTAGCACATTTAGCATGGAACATGTAGGAAAATTAGATAAAGCCAAGTATAACAGTTATTCTAAGCTAGAATTCTTGAACACTGAACCGAAGTTCTGGGTTTGTATTCCCCAGAAGGGTCGCCAGAGCTGTCACACCTCCTTTTTTACACACCTACCCCGAAGGATAATGTATAAGGGAGTTTTTCATTTAAAGTGACATTATTCGAAATAGGATTATTTATTTGTTTCAGAGTCGCCACTTGGGATAGGTTTGGCTTTTGGTGTCCCAAGTCACCGGTTTATCTTGAATCCCAAATCGAGGAAAATTTCCACTTCCCGAGTGGAGTCTGCGAACCAGAAATTCTGAGTAAGGAATTCTGTTGACCCGGGGGAAGGTGTTAGCCACCCCTCGATCCCGTGGTTCTAGCACGGTCGCTTAAACTTTTATAATTGGCTAAAAAACTAATTTTTATACATGTCATCCTATAGTAAAAATTTTAGAATTATTTACTGCTTTTAATTAATTTTTAAAGAAATTGAACGTCGTTTAAAATGTGTTCTTGGATTACGTCACATGAAATGCACCCAGATCCTCGACACACTTTATTCAACGTTTTGGGATTTGAATTTGGGTCGCATGAAATGCACACCCTATTTTAGGAAGGTAAAATTATTAAAGGACGCACCTAAAGTGACTAACGTGTTATTAACTTTGCGGGAGCCCATGAAAATTCGCTAAATGGCACGTCCTGAATTCTAAGTATTTTAATATGAGTGATAAAGAGGGCCACGCAATTTATGAATTTTATTTGGCGCGGCGCACCTCAAATTATTTTAAAAGCCATCCTAAAGATATTATTGTTCTCTATTAATGATTGTGTCTAGAAAGCCCTAATTAATTAGCAATATTAATATTATTGAAATATTAAAATAAATGTGGGCCCCAAGGTCAAGTCCAAATCTAAACAAAAGAATCTTCATTTTGAAGACTCCTCTAATTCAAATTTGCTACTTATCTTAGAAGGCCCAAATTTATGTTGCAAGACTAAACTAATAAAGAATGGAACTCCAGGCCTTTAGCGTTCTAGGACTTAAATTCAGCCCAAGATTGAGGAGCCGCGATCAGATCTTACAAGAGGTTGTTAGCATTGGGCTTCAACACTAGCCCAATTTGGAGCTCCAGATGCACTGGTCCAAACTTGGACTTCTTGTTAGGTAACCCGGCCCAATATCATGCCTAGTTTTCGCAGTCCAAACGATAAGCAACAATCTAGGCGAAATCAGTATCAGTGTAGGAGTGTGTGATTTAGGGTTTGACCACCTAATTTGGAACCTTGAACGTTGATAAACATTAATCCAACCCACAAATCAACTTCCTTTAGATTTCAATTAACATGGACAAACCAACAGTGATAACCTATGTGATACATGCTTTTGATTTTTTATTATTCCTAACACTGTTAACTGGTAGAAACGAAAGTAATACAGACTATCCAACTCATTATGCAATTTAATTTTAGATTCATATAAAAAACTTAAACTAGAATTCGAAAACAGATGATAATGAGCGTAAGGGTAAACATTTACTCGTATACAGGAGTAGTCCTTTATGAACTTGTAGAACTTTACTTAAACCACTAGAGTTGAAATCAAACAGGAATATGTCACAGTCCACAATCCATAATTAAATTAACATGAAGACTTAACTGGAGTAGGGAATTAACAACATACAATAAAGGATTAAAACAAATAGAATCTACAAAAGGAATCACATCAACTTTGTTTGAATTTCAACTGGAGAAGCTACATTAGATCAGATTCGAGGCATGTACCTGAAAGTATATGAAATATAAGAGAAGAGGAGAGTCAGCAGCAGTGAACAGATGATCAAACAGCAGCTCAGAAATAGATTCAATAGTCCAGGAAATGTTCTAAATTAAACAGGACCAGTATATCAACCAAAACAGCTTGAGTAAACCCAAATGAACTTGAAATTAAACCCAGGAGCACTTCTGACACTTCAACAACCAAAACACAAGGACTCTTCAAGTCATTTTCAACTTATCTATGCTAGGAACTCGAATTAACAGCTAAAACTTGAAATCGATCCAAGAAATTCCAATGTAACAGTATTTTTTGGGGTTTTTTTTTTTTTTTTTTTTTGAAGATTTAAAATCTAGAAGGAACTCTCACACTCTCATATTTCAGTTTTGGCTTTTGAATTTTTAAAATTCAAATTTCAGATCTCTAAACTTGTTCTACAAGGTAGTAGAGACTGCCTTTATATAGGCAAAACTAAGGGCAGCTTTTAAATTTATGTTTTACCCCCTAAGTCCCTCTTTTATTTTTAATTCTTATCTAGTTAGCCCCTTCTTTATTGGCTTGTGACTCAAGTTACATTACTAAGTCCCTGAAAATCTATTTTGAACTCCATCTAGAAGCTTCTAGGGAGTTCTATTCCTATTACTACATGATTGAACTACATACATTACCCCTGAATTTATTTTGAAATTACCTACCTATATCTAAACCAAACATTTTTACCCCAGTAAAAATTAACTAAGGGATTGAAACGATCAGTTATAACCAAACACCTACAATTATACTAAAAGAAAACCTAAAATTAAACTAAAAGTATCAAAAATCCAAACTAACTATAGAATTAAATCTGAACAAAAATTAATTATAATATCAAGCAAGCTAAATTAAGATCAATTGAAATCACATACAGTTAAAGTAATCAGAAGATGGGAAATCAAAAACTAATACCCTAGCCTAAACCTAATGAAAGAAAAGGAAAAAAAATAGAAGGAAGATACTGGGACTTACCAACTAGGCTTGAATCTTGGCCTTCCAAATCGGATTTGATCTTTACTCGACTGCTTTCAAATATGGCCCCAAAATAATATTATATGTCTGTTCTTTAACAAAACAGCCATATAATATCACTTTGGAGCCCATTTGAATAGACCCTTGAATCTGCAACTCTGACCTTAGATGTGGAATTGGAGGAGTCCCACTGGGATTCTTGGGAAATAATTATGAGTATGGGATTTAAGGTGGCCTGGGGATTGCGTGGTACGATTTTGGTGTGATTTGGGTGGCGGCGCCGCCATGTGCAGCGGAGAGGACAACTAGGGTTTCAAAGATTCGAACAGTTCGGGTAATATTCAAAAGAAACTAATGGTAGATATGGAAAGAGGAGGAGGAGCATCTATGGTATAATTTTGGGGTTCATCGGAGAATCGCCGTCGGCGGCTTACGGCGGAGCCGGTGGGGAATTAGAGGCAGCTAGGGTTTGTGTATCAGGGATTTGAGATGATGAATGAGGGGGTAGAGGGCAAGATCGGACACTTATATATTAAGAATCCCTTAGCTCCTGACCGTAGGATCAAATAACCTAGACGGCTCAGATTGCCTAACCCTAAAACGACGTTGTTTCGTCTCTTCTAGAGACTGGACCGGGTAGGAGACGGATTGGGCCAAATTTTGAACAGGTTTGGGGAAAGGTCTTTAGGCTGGTGCCATTAATTAAAGACTGGCCCAATGAATAAGACCCTCTTTTAATTTTAAGACCTTTTCTTTTATTTTCTTTTATTCATTATTATTATTTTTGATTTATTGGATACAAAATTAAAACAACAAAAAACCTGATTTAAATCTAAAAATAAACTAATTACATTTTCTAAAATTAACTAAATCCTAATCTAAAAAGAGATTTAATCAAAATTAAAGGTAAAAATGTAAAAGGACTATTTTTCATTATTTTCCTTCATTTTTTTGTAACATTAAATGACTAATAAAAATACTGAAATGATGTCCTAAATGCAAACATGATATTTTGTATTTTTTATGAATTATGCCAACTAAAAATGCACACGAAATGCAAACAAACAAAAATCATGCAATTAATTCCTTAAAATTCAAATAATTAAAGAAAAATCCTAATTCTAATGAATTCTATAGGAATAATTAAACGAGGCAAAAATCACATGCTCACAGTATTATATTTGTATTAGCATTGTATCATATATTATTTTAGGTACAAATTATGATACAATTCTAGATTATGATACAACTCTGATCTTCATCTTTTTCAAGTTCCAATTTAAAACATCCACCTAAAACCAACTCTAAACTTAAATTATGATACAATATTGTATTTTAATAGTATTAGTATTGTATCAGAATTGTCTTAGGTATTGACGTATCAAATACAATTATGATACATTTATCATACGATCGTAATACAATTACGAAACTTCTTCTTCCTCGAGTTTCAAACAAAAAATCAACCTAAAACCAACTTTAAACTTAACGAATCTCCCTTAAAATTGAGATATAAACTATAAAGGATATTTTCAGTCGTTTTCAGGAATACCCAATCCAAAAAAGTCACAAATTCGTAGAATCTGAATATCTAATTCAAAGCTTCGAAACTTTTTAATTGTATGTCAATGGCAGACCCCTTTAGGAATTGTCCATACGTAAAATTAGAATTATTGATACGGCCCTTTTTCACAGAAAAGGGAATCTTGTGTTCCAATAGAAGCAGAAGTGATGTGGATTATTCAAGAATCGAAGTCGATTTGCTTTATAAAAAGAAGATATCAATGAACTTCTATGAAATGATTTCACGGGATATACCCAATTGTTTTTGATTGTGAAATATCATTAAAATATAGGAATTCGGGTTATCAAAGGATTTCCTGCGATTATTTCTAGTATGGAATGAGTCAATCATCCACTTTGGTAAGGAGAATCACTATGACTATAGCCCTTGGTAAATTTACCAAAGACAAAAATGATTTATTTGATATTATGGATGACTGGTTACAGAGGGGACCGTTTCATTTTTGTAGGCTGGTTCGGTCTATTGCTCTTTCCTACCTTGTATCTGAGAAGAACTTCCAGATTAATAGGAAGGAAGCTTAATCAGAAACAATAATAAATTTTTTTCTATGATCGATCGATATAAACATCAACAACACCTGTAATTTTAGAGATAATATAGATGAATTTGTCAATAGTTGAACTTTTTTAATGGTTGTTGGTGGAATTGAATCAGAGAAATATATGATGCTACAATTTTAAAGAGATAATAATTTGATTTATACAAGGAAAGAGAGAGATTTTGGTTGATTTGTATGAGACAGAGGTGATGATTTTGTGTATCAGTAGGTTTCTTACGGGTGGGTAGGTACAAAGACATATGACGTTTTGTAATCCTTTGAAAAAAGAAGAGTATCTTAAATATAGGGGGATTATGTGTAACTGATAACCGATATTTAAGGTATGTTTCATTTCCTCCTTTTCATGGTTTTGTATAAAACTGGTAAATATAGATATATAAAGTAATTAATAAGAAAACTAAATAAAAATACTAATTAGATTTTTATTATAGTATAGCTAGATATTTTATTTTTGAGTAGCAATTAGCCATCCATGATTTACCAACCCCAATGAACTAATGGAAATGTTGGGCCGTCGCCCACTTACCCCGCCAAAGGCCCATTACCACATGATGAATTTACAATTTAAACTCGCAAATAAATTCAAAAGAAACAAAAACTAAGCTAAAAAAGAGAATATTTGGCAAAAGAAGCCAACTATTTTGATAGATATTGAAATAAATAAGACAAAAGATTCTGCAAATGCTTTTAAGTTCACGACCAAAAAACACAAATTAAACAAAAATCCCGAATAGGCATAGGGAAGGAAGCAGTAAATTAAACTCCAGGTCCAAACCTATAAATTCTATACAACTTCCTTTTCAAATCGCCCGAGGAAGTCAATTCACGAACCTCATATATCCTTTCAAAACTTCTATAGAAAACCCTTTGATTATTCCATTGGCTAAAGCAACCAATATCATAATCAAAGCAACAAGGTGCGCTCTTGACTTCATTTTATTCCTTGCCTCCTTCTTCTTCTCTACTGCTCCTTCCCTACACAAAGAAAAAAGTAGTAAAATAAAATAAAGCATCCAGACAAATACAACTAAGACAAGTGGTGAAGTCAGGAAATTCATTAAGAATGCTCAAATTTTGAATATCTTTTGCCAATAGGCTATGCAAGAGTGTTCAAAGTCTTTTTTTTTTTTTTAATTTAATAACAAGTATTCAATTTTATCCTATAGGCAATACTTATAATTTTTGGGTCAAGGTTTTTCAGTTGACCATCCTTCATCCCTAACTGTGACACCAGATAGTTTAAACAAAGAATTATACTTATATGCATTTGATAATGCAAATAGTTTATGCACTATCAGTATATATATTATAACCTGTTAAAGTCGGTAATTTGTTTTAAATTTTAGGTTAGTAATTACTTTTTATGGACGGCTACGTATAATTAGTTTTTATGATCCGATCAGGAGCGAGCTACCATGTAATTTATGTGTACCTAGAAGCTTTTGTCCGAACCTTATATATGTACGAAAAAATTCACATAAAGGCAAGTCCAGTGCACTAAGCTCCCACTATGCGCGGGATTCGGGGAAGGGACGAACCATGGGGGTTTATTGTACACATGCAGCCTTATCACGCATTTGTGCAAGAGACTATTTTCACGGCTCGAATTCCTGACCTTCTCATCACATGACAGTAACTTTAGCAGTTATGACAAGATTCTCCTTCTACTAAGAAATCCAATAAATATTTGACCTAGTTCACCATTTAACATATACTTACAGTTTAACATCAAGGGGTATCGGATAGAAGAGCAGCCCTGATCTTATCAACTGTGCAAGCAATGAGTTTGTTGACAGTAGCAACTGATCCAAGGGAAAGCTTAGCGGTAGGAACAGAATCAACCAAAATCTGAAATGCAATAGTGAGGAGAGATCCACCAGCAATTCTGCCTGGAGGACCATCTGGTAGTATAGCAAATCCAGAAGGTAGAAGCGCGACGCAATCAGGATCTCCACCATTTATTACTGTGTTCATAGCAGGAACATCAACAGGTGCATAAACAACAAATGACCCTGTTGGATCTGTGCTGCTCTCTTGCAATATCAGCATGTTGTTTTGTCTTGAGTTTGCACTACTCTGCATTTCAACAACCAAATAATTAGTTAATCCATATAGTGATTAATTACTAAGTGTGTCTGTGTGTGTCATGAATCATAATATGGGAAAAGAAAGTAAAAGTGAACATCTTATTTGCTTACATTCACTCTCAATATGGAGACAGAGTTGCCTGTTTCCCTGCCATTAGCAATATGTACCAATCTTTGAATAACACCTCCATTGGATAGAATATCCCACTGTGATTAGAGAAGTACAAGTGCAAGAGTTAGGCTTCAATGCTTCTAGTAAAAAGTATTCAAGACATCCCGTGGCCCATGAGGCTTGACCAAGGCTGGACTGGCCGATATGTGGGCTTAATAATATATATTAAAAATTTAAAAAAATATAAGGAACTAAAAATAACAAGAATAGTAGTTCAATCTCAAATTGGTAATATCTTTTATGTGGATATAAATATTTTTTGTTCTTAATTTTTTTAGTTATTTCTTAATATTTAAGTTATTAACTTTGCATATTATTATAGGAAGATGTTAAGAAATCTTTCTCACAAGAAGATTCAAATGTATTTGATGAAGATGATTTGCGGGTGTTGGATACGCCATGAGCACTTTGAAAATATTTTTGAATAGTTTGTTTTGAGTATTGACTTTTAACAAATGAAATAGTGTCCTCCATTTTTTGTGTTTTATAGTAATCTATTTGAACAATATCAAGTATTATTAAGTTTTGCAAAATGAACGACTCCCCGTGGGGGGGCAATGAATATGTAAGGCTGGGTTGAGTTGACCATTTTAAGGCCCATCGAAACACCGGGCCAGCCCAACATAGCTCGTCAAATGCCAAAACCTGCATGAGCTGGTTAGGCTGGGCTGGGTCAGCCCGTATTGACAGCTCTACTTGTAAATCTTGTAGATTAGTTTCGTAAAAGATGAGGGAGGGGGGAATCATGACACAATATTCCCGCAAAAACATTTGGATCAGAATCCTCATAGCTAACTTATTTACTTTACTGCACATAGTTTAGATATTCAAAAACTATACGAAAATGATACAAAGCGTACCTCAGTCCTAGTGTTTTCATGATGGAGAAAATCAAACACTATTTTCGGAGAAATCGGGAGACAGAAGGAAGTCGCAGCGCACATCACAATCCCGGGAGGTCTGCCTGGATCATTAATGCTTTTCCTAAACATGATTCGAACATCATTTTCTGAACCACTTCCTGAGAGAGTTGTCCATTGATGAGCTGCCGTAGCACTAACTCCAGAACAATAGCTAATTACCATTCTCTCCGCTAGCCTCAACACACTCCTTCTTCCCTCTGGATCTCCTAATACTACATAGGAAAATGATTAAAGAAGATAAGAAGGTCAATTCAGGAATTTAAATTCAAGAACTAAAGTTGATTTTTCACATCATTCAAACGATGTATTACTGTACTTACCCATATTAGTCATGTCATCGTCGGGTAAATTTGTGGCCATTGCACTTGCTAGCCGTTCACATTGCCTATCCAAAGTAGCAATCCAACGCTTTGCCCCGAATGCAAGGCCAGAATTCAGAAGAGGCTTGTAAATGTTATAGATTGCTGTATAATCAGCCTCTACATGCTCAATCCAGGTGACCTAGACCACGGTAAAATATTGACTTACAAGAATTCTAATTTATAGTCGTGTAATTAAACTTGGTAGCAGTATTTCTTTTTTATAACCGAGAAATCTTTGAAAGCTCACGGTTCAAAATTTGGTAGATAACGAGCCCAATTCTTTACCATTATCCACCTAAATATCAGGCTTATAAATACGATTATTTAGAAGGATTTACCTTTGAGCACCCATTTGGCATTGCTTGAATTAGACATCCTGAGGGCCTTCGCCGGCAACTAGCAGTCGGGGTAGGACGCAGATAGTCGAGGGAAACGTCGACAACTGCCCATATTCCATCAACACTTCGATTACAATATCTTACCAAGTAGCAATCTCGAGTTGGAACCTGTGGAAATGGTACTTGAAATTCTGCAAATATCTGCCAAAAACAATGAATAAGTGACACAAAATTAGAGGCAATGAAATCTTCACTAATAATATAGGTATCCTAGTGCAAACAATAGATGAAGAAAGAAAAATTAATGAGGAAGAACATCAATGTATTACCAGTTGCAATGCTCCGTTGAAATTTCCCGCAACTCCAGTTGATAACACATCCACTGTAACAGCCCTCGACACAATACTTGAGAACATACTTGACCACTTATTCTGGTGATCACAAGAGAGACAAAAGATATTATTCCGACTGATTCAATTTAAATGTCTTAGAAATTAATCTTCACAAATATTTATTCTATAGTTCACAATTTCCTATATATTAAAAAAAAAAAAAAAGAAGAAGAAGAAGAGTAGTCTGAGTCTGTGTTCATGAAGGTTTCAGGGAAAGGTTGCACTCCAAGGATGTAATGTACTCAGTCTGCCCCAATACAAGCATTAGTGGCTGTTTCCACGGCTCGAATTGGCCGTGATATAGTTGAAATTATAAATTCCTATATATAGCTGAAATTATAAATAGGAGTAAAATGAGTGTACCGTGTCCATGAGAATTTCAACCAAGTTGATAGGATTCAAGAAAACAACAGCAGTATCTTTTGAAGCTTCAGTCTTAAATCCTTCAAGCTTAGGTCCAATTCCTATATGGAATAATCTAACATATTCTTCTTCATTTAGAAAATTTGTTCGACGATCAACACTAGGCAACCAAAGTGGTTCTCCCATTTGAGCCATTTGAATAAACTCTTCCATTGCTGCAACTGCTAGTTCAATTATAAACGGCTTCTCAGCCTCTGTTGGTCTGTTAAATGATGATCTTAGAACCTCTCCGCTATTTCCAAATGCATTTACAAGATCAAGTGAACGAGGAGGAGTTACTGAAGGCGAATAATTAACGTTTAAACTCGAAACTGGCTTGCCCACATATTTTGCTGCAAAAGCTGAAATTCGATCAACCTGCTTGAAAAGAAAGGTCAAAAAATATAAATTAACAACCAAAATCTTGCAAAATATGTAAATACCATTGAGTCAGTTTTTTTTCTTTAATTTACCTCTTCTTTTAGTCGAGCATTTTCGATCCTCAGTTGATTTTCTTCATATGACATTTCACCTAATAAACTAATTTGTGGGCCGCCACATATAGGGCAAGAAGTAGCATTGTTGAGAGCTTCACGGAGCTGCACATGTTCAGTCCTAAGCTTTTCATTTTCATCTCGAAGTGATGAGAGCTCGGAGCGCTCGTTTTGATTCTGCGAGGGAATAATAGTTACATATTTGTTCGCTCGACCAAAAAAATTATGTCTACTAGTCCATATATCGTAGTTGTATACCTGACTATACATATAAGTACTATATATCTGTCATCTATTTTTTTTATGGGCGGGCTGTAGAGGTAAAAATCCCATAATAGTTCGCACCCACAAAATAGAAAAGTTAGGACTTAGGGTGTGTTTGGTATGTCCAATTTTCCCATGTTTGGTTGCTAAAATGTTTTGGAAAACATTTTCCTTATCAATTCATTTTCCTCCAATTGGAGGAAAATGTTTTCCTTATCAAAAGAAAAGAATAGAAAACATTTTCCAAAACTCCTTCTCAACCTTTTTCACCCTCACCAGCCCACCCCCTCTCCAAAAATAATTTTTTTTTTAAAATTTCAGTTTTTCCTTTACCATCCACCCTACTATCCCTCCACCCCTCTCCCCGCAAAAAAAAANTACTTTTTTTTTGTAATTTAAATTTTTGTTTTTTTTTACCTTAAATTTTTTTTGGCAATTTCAAATTTTTATTGTTTTATTTTTCTACACCACTCAGCCCCATCCTCCCGCAAAAAAATATTTTTTTTACCTTAATTTTTTTTTTTTTTGCAATTTCAAATTTCTATTTTTTTATTTTTCTGCACTACCCAGTCCCCACCCCCTAACACCCCCTCCCCCAAATTTAAAATACATTTTTCATGTTTTAATTTTATTATTTATCGATTTAAAGGCTCAAAATTTTACAAGTTCCAAAATTATGAGTTCGGATGTTTATGTGTTTAGAAGTTTATGGGTTTAAAAATTATAAAGTTTACGGGTTCGAAAATACGCGATTTTTGCGTTAAAAAGTAAAACATCACATTAGTTCCTTTAGATTGTGTCCATTTTTAGATTCTTAGGGAAGGCGTGAGGAAGGGGGAGGTGGGAGGGGGAGGGGTGAGGAGAGTTGCATAAAAAATATTTTCCTAAAAAAAACTATTTTCTACTCTCTAACCAAACAATAAAAAATATTTTCCGGAAAATATTTTTCACTTACCAACCAAACAAGAGAAAATAAGTGATAAAACCACTCATTTTTCATGAAAACATTTTCTAGAAAAACATTTTCCATGGAAAATATTTTCTTTCATACCAAACACACCCTTAGCTTGGTAGTGCCATTCGTGAATGATTTGCAAATTGCGTCACAAGGGTACAAAATAAATAGGAGTATCTTAATTAAGTGCTTGTTATATTAAGAAAATGACGGTTCAAGTGTGAATGCATTTAATTACAAAAAGGGTCAAAAGTTTTTCCAACTGGATCTACTATTTTAACAAATAAGAACAAGTGTCTGACCCCAAGTCTAAGAGGAGTGGGGATGTTGTTCGTACTTCATAAAACAAGCACTATTTTGGTACAGAAATGAATATAGTATTATACCTTCATTTGGGTTCGCTTATTTTGGAACCAAAATTTCACTTGTAGCGGCTCTAACCCTAGTTCACGACTGAGCTCCTTCCTTTGCTTGTCATCTGGGTGTGGACAGTTCTTAAAGAAACTAATCGTAAAAAAAATAATTACAGATTAATAGCATAAATAAATTAAAGCTGAAGAAAAAAAATGAGAAGCAAAAACAAACTCTAGTTAATTTTTTCGTATCTTTTTGTTTTGTTAGTTCAGAAACAGCTATTCGAAATCTTAGTGACACATTGTGACGTGCTTACTTTTCCATTTCTTGGATCTGATGCTGAGTGTGGCGGTGATAGCGCTTTATCCTCTCAGGCTGATTAGCTTCTTGTTCATTACTGGATTTGCCTTCTTGATTATTGTCATGACTACCGGATTTGCTGTCGAATTCCTCCTCCATCAGCAGCGGCATTACTTCACTTTCCGATGTGTTTGACACCATGTCCAGTGAATGAATCTGACTTTCCATTATATTACCTGACTGCTATACAAATGATAGAATGTTCACAGAGTTTAAAAAAATATTTAACATCAAATTTCCGAACAGATAAAAATAGAGTTAATTCACTGTTGCTAGGACATTTTATTTCTATTTGTTGCCCAACGATAACAATATATTCAGTGTAATTTCACAAGTAGATGTGAAGAGGATAATGTATACCCAACTTTTGTTTTATGCCGGTAAAGAGACTGATTTTTAGAGATCGTTTCTGTCTCTTTGTTGCATAAATAAATATACACAGATAGAAGTTTGAGAAAAGGACACAAGTCATTTTTTGAAAAAAAAAGGGGGTCTATTTATATTAGTGTTATGTCTCAGTGGATAAGGACCAATGTTGAAAATGTGTGAAAACAAGTAAGCCTTTGGTTTGACCATAATATATACCGTCTACCCCTAAGAACCCAGGAGGATGTGAGTTGGTTGGGTGGATGAGGGTTAAGACTTAAGACCTAGACGCGATTTTCAGTTCTCGAGAAGGATTTTACTGGAAAGGCAAAAATGACTATTGGTCAACACATTAGCGAGATTAATCAATCAGTATTGCTTTTCCCTTTTTGGATTTTATCTTCTTCCGTGGGCGTTTGGACATAAGAGTTGTGAAATTCCGAAAAAAGTAAAAAAAAAAAAAAAAAAAA
>MU756001.1:52771-64932 GCA_026770625.1 Nicotiana glauca | reverse complement strand
TAACTAATCCCGTTCCGACCGTCCTTTATTTGGAAAAACTCTTTTTACGCTTATATATATATATATATCCCTTTTGCCGGAATATATAAAGCGCCGTAAAAAAGAGGTGTGACAAAGGGTAAGCAAATCAAAGGAAATAAATCTCGTCGAAGTTTGACATTTTGGATAAAATACGGACCGAGCTAAAATACCTTGTATTTATGGACTAGTACCATACAAGGTACCACATGGCCATGATAGTGAGGTGTATAAAGTGTGTTAAAAGTGAATAGTATTATAAATAATTTGAGATAAGTCTTAATTATGTGGGTAATGGGCTAATTATTGAATTAGTGAGGATTCATAAGTTAATTAAGGAGAAAGGGGTAAAAATTTGGATAAGGTTTAGTATAGTAACGTGGCAGCAAAGGAATTAAAGAAATGTAACTCAAAAGAAACTATGATATTTTGCAATTCTTAAAGAAAGCGAGTCATTTCCTAATCTCTTAAAATGCTTCCAGCAAAGGAGGACAACAACAACAACAACGGCCCAGTATGATCCCACAAGTGGGGTCTGGGGAGGATAATATGTAGGCAGACCTTACCCCTACCTCGAGGGACAGAGAGGCTGTTTCTAGGAAACCCTCGTCTCAAGAAAGCAACAAGAGGAGATATATTAAAATTATTGACAAAGACTTTCATCCAAGAATATAATAACATTATGGACAAAGACTTTCATCCAAGAATATAGTAACATTATGGAGAAAGACTTTCATCCAAGAATATGGTAACTTTATTGGCAGACATTCTGCCAAGGGATATATATTAACGCTATTGACAGAGTTTCCGCCAAGGAACGTATCAACGTTATTGAGAAAGAGTTTTAGCCAAGATTATTTTTGCATGGCAAAGTTATTGCTTCGGATATTTTATACGGTTTTTTCCCTATTCCGATCTTACCATCACGTATTTTGTTGCAATTAACGAGTGTTAGAGGGATTGTTAAAAAAATTTACTCATGTATGTTAAGGTTATTCCTTCTTTCTTTCACAACTTTCATAAATAACCTATTCATAGAAGTATTAGGAGTGCCTATGTTCTTGAATTTCCTTGTATCTTGTTATTCTATCATCTGTTCATGGGTCTCGGAAAATACGTCAGTTGAAAAAATATTTACTTCATGATATTACTCAAAGGCATAATGGTCTTATGATATTCCAAGAGATTTTATTGACGTACTTATCATGCATTGCTTCATTTACATGGACCCATGACCAGATGGCGTTATATATGCGTATATGTATATTATATGTGTATGGGATATGGAAAAAGATTACGACATTATATACACACCACCACATGATAAACTGGTATATGTTGATGATTTGTCCACAGTGGCCGAAATGATATGACGGGCTGCCTTCTAAGGCTTGACGATATTATGAACGTATATACCTATGTATAGTATGACATTTATACGCATATGTATGACATTATAAAAGTGAAACGATTCACAGAGTTATGCAGACATATATGTCGAGTCTTTTACTCCATGTTTCTTCCATGTCTATTATTTATTGATTTTCATTCCTTACATACTCGGTACATTATTTGCACTGACGTCCATTTTACCTGGGGATGTTGCGTTCATGCCCGCATGTCCCCATAGACAGGTCGAGAGTCCTCTAGGTAGGCTATCGGCTCAGCGGAATGCGTTCCATTTGCTTCGGAGTTGCTTGTTTGGTTAATATGATTTAGACGTGTCTTGTTTGGTATGGCGGGACTCTGTCCCGACCTTTATGAAAATTATGTATTCCTAGAGGCTTGTAGACAGATCTCATGTACGTAAAAGATTGTATGACCTTGTCAGCCTATGTTCAGTATACGAGTGGTTATTTTGGTCTTATAGGCTCGTATGTCTTATGTATAAGTTGGTATCACATGTTGTATTCTGCTTATCTCACGGCATCCTTCCCGCTCAATTATATATGATAGTATGACATGAAAAGATATGTTATGCTGGTACTCGGTTAAGTAAGGTACCAGGTGCCCGTCGCGGCCCATCAATTTGGGTCGTGACAAAAGTAGTATCAGAGCAGTTATGTCCTGGGGAGTCTACAAGTCGTGTATAATAGAGTCTTGTTTATAAGTATGTTGTGTACCACACTTATAAGCAGGAGGATACAGCGAATTTAGGACTGTCACCCTTTCTTCTTACTCTAAATCGTCTGGTAGAGCTCAGTTGTAAGAACTCAATTTCCTAAACTCTATCTTATTTATAATACAACGATGCCTATATCCAGAAAACTTTTGGTAAGAGACATAGCTGTGGAAGAGTTGAGTCAGAAGAACTCAATTTTTGCATTATGCTTTTGATGAGTAAATGTAAGGCCTCCAACAGAACAAATGGGTATTAAGACGTGTAAGCTTCTTTTTAAGGAGCCCTAAGGCATGAGTATCTATCCACCCATATGGTGAAAAGCAATGATAGAATCACAAGGTACAAGTTTCAACAAGTAAAAGAAGCATAGTAAAGAAGGGTACAAGGTACCCAGTTAGTAAAGATCAACATTACCTACAATTCAGGAAGTGAGATATAAACATCTTGAGTTACCTTCAATAATAGTAGAGGTATGTACAATTGGCCACACCAATCAAATTTATGCCCTATGGGGCTAACAGAAGTAGTATATGAGAAAGACAGACATCAGGATCCGGCTGGGGTAGAGTGACCCAAAATAATGAATGGATTGTTTGCGTTAGTTGATATTTCCGAAGGATATTGCAAAGGTGCTAATTGATCTCCTTGTAAGATGCCCAGATGGTGAACTCTAAAATAGTATAGCCAGATGTGAGTACTACAACGATATGCACTGGAAGCCTGAAAAGGATAAATATTATTTTAGTATGACTCCCGTCCCTAGTAGAAATTATACTAGGAAACCCGAAGAACTAGTGGATGGAGCAAAGGGGAGCTAAAAGCAAAAGAATATCTTCTTAAAATTTTTAGAACAAGGTGATAGATAGAAATATTATAAGGGAAGTACGAAGAGGAATAATGAAGCATTATGAGTGAGAGGTGGTACATGGATGACAACGGTAGAGTGTTACAGAATCTATAGTCAAAAAAAGAAAGAGACGAGAGGTGATGGGCATTAAGACAACAAAAGAGTATAGGCCATACAGTCACATCCTCATTTCGAGAAATAAGTTTGCAACTCTAACATGATTAACACAAGGAAATGTTAGACCCTAGAGTAATAGAAATCAATATGAACTGGTGAACAAGATAAACTAAATATGAATTAGGGACTCGGTGATTGATAATAGTCTACATCATAAGAATTTTAGACTGCATTCCGGCAATAGTAGAATGGACAAAAGAAGAAGATTCATGAGAAATTTAGAGAATGGTCATTCAGGAAGATGTTTTCCTAAAGTAGGCGATGCGAGTAAAGTTAAACTTAGGGAACTATGTGTGCCAGCTACACCAAGTGTCACCCTCGTGGGTAAGGAAATTTTTTTATTACCCTTCGTACAGAAGGATTACCGCAAGGCAAGTAAGAGTCATCGATGATGTGAAAAGACATCAACGATAAATAGGTAAAACATCTATAGGTATCCTCGTAGCTCCAACTCATAGTACTCCCCTAAAGGGGGAATATGGGGTGTTGTGGCATTAAATCAAAATTAAGTGGCTCTAGTGACTATGGAGTGATAAAGGAAGAATGCAAAAAAATGAAAAAGGAATGAGATTGCACTTATCCGAATCCTACAGATATGCTACAATTCCAGAATATTATGCTCAATTAAAGAAAGTAAGGATTCATGCTCGGAATGTTATTCATAAATAAAGAGCCACTACTAGAGGTAAGTTAGACAAAGGAAATAACCCAAAAAATGCGAAATATTGATATGAGAATGGGCCAACGAGTAGTTAGCAGTTGATTCAGGAAGAGCCTAGTTATGGTTAATAGGAGGTTAAAGAAGAATTAACAAATCATGCAAGATAAGAGTAGTGAACCATAACATAGGGAATTCAGTCTCGCAGATACAACATCTTACCCTTGAGAAATATTTAGATAGGAGTCCGGGTAGTTAAAGGTACCATATGAATATTATGGGAATAAAAGAGAGTACCACTGGGAAGACAGTCAAAATATTAGTTCAGAAGCAGCCCTACAAGCATAAGTGCGTAGAGGTAAGTAACTACGGATAATTATAGGCAAGAAAGGACATAAAAAGGTCTGTAGAGTATACGATGTAATAAGCTCACAGCTTTACAAGAGTTAGAGGGTCCTCCCTAAGTACTATAATGAATGACTAGCTGAGAAAGTAAGGAAGGAAGCTTTAACCTAAGCTAGGTAACCTAAGGAAGAAATGGTCTTATAACAACAGTCTCACAACAACATTGTATGCACTCCATAAGAAAATAGCACCTATTGTGGCTAATGAACGGGAAGAAAAAACAGAAGTGTTATTCAAGATCGTATGAGTTGTATGGAATTTCAATATGCACGGGCACCAAGATAAGTTAAGTATGCACGCAAAAAGGGGGCAGAAAGACCAGGAAAAGTAATTGTTTACGTTTGAAGAAAGCTGAGATGGAACAAAAAGAATTATTTGATTCATGATCCAGAGTTAGTTACGCTATGAACGCACTTAAGAGTTTGGAGTTTTATACATGCATCATATACAGCCATAGAAGATTCCAGTATAAGTTAAAAGAAAGAATTGAGCCCAGGTCATAGACGAAGGATTGAATTATTAAAGGATTATATTATGGATATTCCTTAGCGCCCATGAAAGGCTTAATGTAATAACTAATACCATGAACCGTAGATCAGAAGATAGCTTAAGCCTACATAAAGGCTGATCAGAAGAAGGAGAAAACTAAAGATTTACATCAATGAAGTAAATCAGGAATCTTATTATGGACCCAGAAAATTATAAAAATCATGATTGAGAATATTACAGGATCACTCTTAATATCAGAGGTACCAAAGGGATAATACAACAACCATATTCTATAACGGCCCTACGATAAAGCCGGTAGTACCAGCATCATGAGAAGTCAGTACGAAGCTCCCACTGGATTATGTATGCACCAGTGATCCAAGTATTATAATAGAAATTCAAATTATGGATGTGAATTATACCTATGTGGAAAGGAGGTCATGAAAGGGATAGAAGATGTGATGCGAGATTTTAAGGTAAGAAAGGTAAAAGTGAACAACGTACAAGGTACTCATATGCAGAAGGTTGGGAATAGTACATACTTCGGGTAGGAGGCTAGAAGTGCTGGGATTCAGTATCGATAGCAGCGTCGAGAGGGGTATATCTTCCAGCCTATGGTTTCTAGGTACCAAGAGATCTAACCAAGAAAGTAAAGAAGAGTTAGAGACGATGTGATGTCTCGACTGATGTTCCGGAATAACATAAGGGAATCTAGGTGTAACCAAGGTGAAGGAAGGTTGCGAATAGTATAAATAGATACGTAGAGATCGCAAGCTAAAGTATAGTAAAGCAACGAGTAAGAAGGTGACGAAAATGGATAAGTCCTCAAGATTAAGCCTATGAAAACAAGAGAGCCAATGGTTTCTCTAAGTTATAGAAACTTCAGTATAGCCTCAATGAACTCAAAGGAATCTAAGACTAGTAGCATTTAGAAGAGATGGAATGTTACCCTGATAGTGCAATGAGGGTGCAGTTATAATAAATAAAGGATGACGTTTGGGCCTTCGATTGAGTAATGGTTTGAAAAGGATTTCATGAATTGTATGAAATTAAAATACCCACGTAAGGTGAATCACATTGCGATACTATAAAATACGATTACTAAAGTACAGTATCACCCATAAGTGGATTGATAAAATCACTTCAAATATTTCATGATGAAACGTAAACCCTAGTGGCAATATATTACATAAGAAATTTCAAGTTATCAATGGATGATTGTAGATCAACAATGGATGGGTAAAAGTTGCAAAGTATGAGATGAGATTGGGCATCAATCTTAAGATGAACAATAATGAAGAAGGGTAAAGGATTTAGCTTTATGCATATAGGATAAGCAACGAGAGTAATCTGGAGTTTGGAACAAACCTCAGTAATGATAAATCGAAGTAAAAATTTTGGTATAGTATGACCTACTTAGATGTAGTAAAGCCAATGATGTCCAGAGGGATAGCTTGACAAAATTTTGTATATGTTCACAAAATGAAGCCTAGAGATTGGCTAAAAGCTGGAAGAGAAGAGAACAGTCAAGCGCACATACAAAGTTAGAGTCATAAAGGATACATGATAGAAGGTAGCAACAGTTACGAGATTAGAGGATTCCAATTACAAGTCGTGGTGCGAGAAAGAGGCTTAAAGGGGGGAATGCCCTGGCTTTTGGGATTCAGTCATAGAACAGTCGCCTAGATGGCAAGATGAATACTGAAGTATTCATAAGACCTATGGGTTATGAGAATGATAAGTGCAACAGTCAATATTCGAGGAATGAATGTTCCAAAGAGGGAAATGATGTTACACCCCATGTTTTCGTACGTGAAAATACGCCATAAATAAATTGATGGAATCTCAAAAATGAGATGTTGCATCCCGCAGTTTTCATACGATAAAGTTTCATCGTAAGTTAACCGACGTAAGTTTAAGAATGGGATTATTTTGATATTATAAGCATTATGTTATTTTAAACACGTGATGAGTAAATTTGTAAAGGAGAAAGAGTAAGAAAATCAAAGGAAATGAATCTCGTCGAAGTTTGATATTTTGGGATAAAATACGGTTCGAATTAAAATATTCGGTATTTATGGACTAGTACTATACAAGGTACCATATAGCCATAATAGTGAGGTATATAAAATGTGTTAAAAGTGAATAGTATTACAAGTAATTTGAAATATTTCTTAATTATATGAGTAATGGGATAATTATTGAATTAGTAGGGGATTAATAAGTTGATTAAGGAGAAGGGGTGAAAATTTGGATAAGGTTTAGTATAGTAACGTGGCAGCAAAGGAATTAAAGAAGTGTGACTCAAAAGTAACTATGATATGTGGCAATTCTTAAAGAAAGTGAGTCATTTCCTAATCTCTTAAAAGACTTCCTACAAAAGAATATATTAACATTATTGACAAAGACTTTCATCCAAGAATATAGTAACATTATGGACAAAGACTTTCATCCAAGAATGTGTTAACGTTATTGGCAAATACATTCTTCCAAGGAATATATATTAACGCTATTGACAGAGAGTTTCCGCCAAGGAATGTAGCAACGTTACTAAGAAAGAGTTTTAGCCAAGATTATATTTGCATAGCAAAGTTATTGCTTCGTGCATTTCATACGAGTTTTTCCTACTCCGATCTTGCCATCACATATTTTGTCGCAATTAACGAGTGTTAGAGAGATTGTTAAGAAAATCGACTGTAACGACCCGGCCGGTCGTTTTTGGAATTTACGCCCCGATCCCCCATTAACTGCTTTCCTTAAGTCCATTTCTGCTATCTTGGTTTGCCGGGACGTTCGGTATTAGGATTCGGAGTGTTTTGGGACACTTAGTCCCTAAATGAGAGCTTAAGAGTTGAAAAATGATCCATATTCGGAACAATATGAAGACGACCTCGGAATGGGAATCCGATTGTTCCTTTAGCTCCGTTAAGTGATTTCGGGGTTGGGAGCGTGTTCGGAATGTATTTTGGAAGCCCGTGGCTCATTTAGGCTATAAATGCCGAAAGTTAGTATTTTGGCGATTTCCGGTTGATAGTTGAAAATTTTGATCCAAGGGTCGGAACGAAATTTCGGAAGTTGCTGTAGCACCGTCATGTCAATTGGGATGTGCGTGCAAAATTTCAGGTCATTTGGACGTGGTTTGGTCGAATTTTTGATCGAATGCATGTTTTTCAAGTTTTGAAAGAACTTAGGTTTGAATTCGATGTAATTTGAAGATTTTGATGTTAGTCGAGGTATTTTAATAATTGGAGCAAGTTTGAATAACGTTATAGGGTATATTGGTATTTTGGTTAAGGTCCCGGAGGCCTCGGGATGATTTTGGATGGCTAAACGGAGAATTTTTAGACTTATGAATATTTTTGGCCTGCTGCTTCTGATATTTTCACTTCTGCGGTCTTGGAGTCGCAGAAGCGGAGCCGCATAAGCGGCCATGGAGCCGCATAAGCGAAAGTGGGCATTTGGGCCAGGAACCGCTAAAGCGAGGATTTTTTCGCTGAAGCGAGGTCGCTTCTGCGATTGGAAGACCGCATCAGCGGTTTTGTCGGGGTTTGAAGGAAACCGCATAAGCGGTGGTTTGTCCGCATAAGCGGGATCGTAGAAGCGGTCCCTGGACCGCAGAAGCGAAAAATTGCCTGGGCAGAATGTTTAAGTTTTGGAAATGGGACTTCGTTCCCATTTCCCATTTTTATCAATTTGGAGCTCGGTTTGGGCGATTTTTGGACAGATTTTCTTGGAGAACAACGGGGTAAGTGTTCTTAACCCAATTTTGGTTGTATAACTCAAATCTACTACAAGTGTTGGTATTTAATCTGAGGATTTTGTTGAAAAGGGATAGAAACCCCTCTTGGATAGAATCACTGATTTGAAGGTCGAAATGATATGGAAATTTTATAATTTTGGTATGGTTAGACTCGTGAGAGTACGAGGGTTCTGAAAATGTGAAAATTATTCGATTCCGAGACGTTGGATAGAGGGGTATTTTGGTTATTTTATCTATTTTCGCGCCCTAGCTCTAAATTTTATAGTGGAATCAGTTGTTTGCAATATTATTTACAATGTGTGATTTAATTTACTAGATTTGGGCCATTTAGAGTCGAGAACTCGTGGCAAGGACGTGTTTGCTAGTTGAAGTTAGCCGGTTCGAGGTAAGTATCTTGCCTAACCTTGTGGAGGGGACTTTCCCTTAGGATTTGAGTCTTCTTTGTTGATTGTATTCCTTGCACGCGAGGTGACGAGTGTGTGTTCGAATTTATTTGTGGTAAATTGATCCTTTAGGCTCTTAGATCCTTGTAATCACCGAATGTGAAGTTGTACTTGAAGCCTATTACTTGTGTTAGACTAGGAAAGCATGTCTACCTGATATAATTTCCTAATTGCTAAGTTGTTTAATCGTACTACGTGAAGCATGCTAGGCTAGTTCTATCTGCTACTCAGTCTTTCATATTTATCCCTTGGTTTGTTTCTGGTTGTGACTGCACTTTTATTTATTGGACTACGGGACGGTATCCTGGGAGATCCTTTGATACTGGTACGAGAGTTGGACTACGGAACGGTATCCCGTGAGGTCCATGGGACAGTTGAGGAGAGGGCTACAGGAGGTATCCTGGGAGACCCTCATTTGAATTGAGATTTAGTGGTGTTTGCCCTGTGTTTCTGTTTTATCCTGGTAGTTGTTAATGCTTCGTTGATTTGCATTATTACACTGCTGCATTTATCATTCTTGTTAGATTTCCACCCTGTTAAATTGTTGCTATTGTGATGCACGAGGTTTCTGCCGTGCGGTTGTCGCTATTGTGATGCACGAGGTTTCTGCCATGCGGTTGTTGCTATTGTGATACACGAGGTTTCTATCGTGCGGTTGTTGCTATTGTGATGCACGAGGTTTCTGCCGTGCGGTTGTTGATATTATGATGCACGAGGTTTCTGTAGTGCGGTTGCTGTTGAGGGGTTGCACGAGGTCTTTGCCGTGCTATTGTTGTTATTGATGTTTTTGCACATGCGGCGTAATAAGGCAGGATATGTTGTATGTTATATGTTTATATGTGGGTTGCGCATGTGGAAAAATAAGGTGGGACATTGTTATGCACGTGTGGCGAAATAAGGCGGTGCCTATTATATTATTTATTGTACACATGGCGAAATAGGGTGGGTTATGTCAGGGATTGATTGTATAGAGTTGTGACGGCCTGTTGAGGCATTCCTATTTGTTTTTATTGTGATTGTGGATTGTTTATCTGTATAAACGTTGCCGTTTGGGAGTTGTGAGGGAACATCGTACGTGCGGACTGCCCTCCTTTTTCATGTTTGTTGGTTGGTAGAATTTTGTTAGAAACATTTGCACAAACATACACGTAGCTGAGTACTCCTATTAGAGGTGAATTTCTCCTGACTTTTCTAAGGGTGGTGGTACGCCTCGCTTATCCATTATATTTGGGAGAGTGGCCCTAGTTAGCCAGTTAGTTGTCGGTATGACCATGAGATTGATGGGGCACAGGATGCCAATTATTAGAATTCAGAAGCTAGGTCTTCGCAAATTGTGGTTAGTCAGAGACTTGGTGAGATTGTGGAAAGAATGGAATAAGACCTTCTGTGAACATCATTGTATGATAGGAATTATTTACTTGTTTCTTTTCCTTGTTGTGTTGTGACCTTAGGATTTGGGTTGTAATTTTGCCGTCGTTGTGTATCATCATGTATTATAATCTTGTCGTTAATTGTTGTATTTACCCCTTATTGTGAATTGTAGCATTTTTGGTCGTTCACGCATTCTTTACTTATTCATATGTCATTACCATTGTTCCTATAATTATATTATTTATCGACTGGTAGGTGCCTTGACTGTTCCTCATCACTACTCCATCGAGGTTAGTCTTGGTACTTACTGGGCACCGGCGTGGTGTGCTCATACTACTCTTCTGCACATTTTTGTTATGCAGTTACAGGTACTCCCGCTCAGTTCCGTCAGTCTTGGAAGGAGGCGTATTGGTAGAGACTTCAAGGTATATCTGCTACGTCCGCAGACCGAGGAGTCCCTTTCTAGCTTTTTCTGTAATAAGTATAGTACTTCCAGTATTTTCCCCTTTGTATAGATATTCTTGAGTCAGAGCCTCTTATGTATCCCCTTAGCTTGTGATTTGTGAGTTTCCAGGTTTTGGGAAGTTTTGTTACCTTGAGGATTATTGTGGTATGTGTCGAGCGGCACCTTAAACCCTGTTTATTTTTTTTTCAGTTTAGTATTATTTAATTTCTTCTGCAAATTTTGGTTTATCTCCCGCATTGTTAGGCTTACCTAGTCATAGGGACTAGGTGCCATCACGACATGTTCATGGAGGGTGAACTGGGGTCGTGACAAGATGGTATCAGAGCACTAGGTTCATAGAAGTCACAGATCACAAGCCAGTTATCAGAGTCTCGTGGATCGGTACGGAGACGTCTGTACTTATCTACGAGAGGCTATGTAACTGTTAGGAAAATTTCACTTCATTTGATTTCCATGTCGTGCGAGATTTTGACACCCACAATCATAAACCTCTGTCTTCTACTCTCTCACAGATGGTGAGGACACGTACTACTCGAGGCGATCAGGCACCCGCGCCCCCTGCTACAGCCGTCGAAGTTCGGGGCCGGGGTAGAGTTCGAGGACGCGCACGAGGTGCAGCGAGAGCGCCTGCGCGAGCTACCGCCGAGGTACCACCAGCAGATCCAGCCGGAGTCCAGGCACCTGACACGCCCACTGCTACTACTACCCCAGCCATTCAGGAGACCTTGGCACAGTTCATGAGTATGTACACCACTTTGGCTCAGATAGGATTGCTTCCCCTTGCTGCAGCCACATCCCAGGCCGGGGGAGGAGCACAGACTCCCGCCGCCCGCGCTCCTGAGCAGCGAGCGCATGTTGAGCAGGTTCCATAGATTATTCCTGCGCCACCTGCGGCACCAGTTCAGCCCGAGGGCATGGTAGCGGCTTTCGAGCAAGAGCAGATGAGACTAGAGAGGTTCAAGAAGTATGATCCTCCGGTGTTCAGTGGATTAGCATCAGACGGTGCTTTGGGGTTTCTTGATGAGTGTTACCGAATTCTCCGTACTATGGGTATCTCTGGATCGAGCGGGGTTTTCTTCACTACTTTTCAGCTTCGAGGAGCCGCCTATGATTGGTGGCGTACCTATGAGTTAGACAGTCCAGACGAGGCAGCTTCACTGACTTGGACTTAGTTTTCAGATATGTTCCTGAGAGAGTTTGTTCCTCAGAGCCTCAGGGATGCATGGCGCACGGAATTTGAGCATTTGCACCAAGATGCTATGACTGTCTCGGAGTATGCTGTCTGTTACACTAGTTTGGCTAGACATGCCTCAGCGTTGGTTACTACTGTTTGCGAGAAGGTTCGCCGGTTCATTGAGGGGCTTATTCCTAGCATCAGGTCCAGCATGGCCCGTGAGTTGGAGAT
>MU756001.1:23538-37240 GCA_026770625.1 Nicotiana glauca | reverse complement strand
TTTTTTAGTAACACATGATAGTTATTTTCTTAGTCGTCTAACAATAATTTTTCGTTAATTTACGCTTTCAAGGTTAATACATGAGAGGATCCCAAATATTTCTACATTTTCTAAAGAAAATTCACTATAAAGTCTTAAAATATAAATAAAATTTATATATTTATATAACGGTTTGGTTCGTATTTTTTTTACTCAATACCAAACCAAGTCAAACCAAACCTAGTCGGGTTTTTTAATCGGTTTGGTGCGGTTTTCTGGTTCGATTTGAACACCCCTACTCACAACACAGGCCCTCGGTCTTACTCAGTCAGAATCTCATAAGCCCCTCGAGCCACAGTCAAATATGAAGCTCAGCTCAAATAGCTTTGAAAATATTGTGTTTAAAACAGAATAATATAGCTCAATTTTTAAAATAGAAAAATATAGTATGACTGAGCACCAATATAAAATCAATCAGTGAGTAAAATATCATTTAAAATTTTCCTAAGAGTTTAAACAGCTGGCATGAAGCTCACATATGGCTTTTAGTCCAAAATATAATAATATCAAACAATTAGTTATTAAATAAGCAGTAAAATAATCATTCGGGATGGACTAAGTCACAATCCCCAGAGATGCTCTACCCCACGCTCGTCATCTAGTGTGTAAGTTACCTCAACATAGTCGTACGCTGTGAAATCCGGGGTTTCATACCCTCAGGACAACATTTAAAATCATTACTTACCTCAATCCGGCCCGAAATCTAACTTGCAATGCCTTTGCACATCGAAACCACTTCCGAGTGCTCCAAATCTACCAAATTCAGATTTTTATCATTAAATTATGCTAAACGTATGAATTCCAATTGAAAAATATCAATTTTAAGCACAAAACCTGAAATCAGTTAAAACCCGACCCTCGGGGCCCGCATCCCGGAACTGGACAAACTTTATACCAAAATATTTTTCATCATCTCACGAGTACATACATATAAAAAACTCAAAAATCGAAGTTCATTTGACCCCTCAAATCATCCCTGAAAAGTCTCTTAATCTCAAACCCTAATTCCACATTTTTCTACTGATTTTCATGAATTTACACTAATATTTTCGTTTCTTAATTACAAATAATCAAGTGTTAGGGTCCAAAATCCTTACCTCAATCTATATGATAAAAATCGCCTCTAATATCGCCCAAATTCGAGCTCCCCAACTCAAAATATGACTGAATGAACAAACTATAGTTTTATATATTTTTCTACCAGCTATTCTGTCTCGTTTCTTGTTCCAAACAATCCCTAAACTCATATTTTATGCCTCCAATGGATTTCTTGTGAAATTCTAGTCAAGTTAAGCTTTTGAATCACTCAATTTGACCTTATAATGAATGAGATATATAGGTTTTAATATTTGCAAACAATGCAGATTTTTAAATACGTCGTCAGTGGCAATTTCGTAATTAATCTGAAAAATCTAGCAACCTAATTCTTAGTAAAATGGCCATAAAATCCTCATACGATGTCCAAATTTAATGATTTTTTTGCTACGGCTCCGTAATTACGATACGGATTTAATGCTTCAATCAAAAAAAAAGAAATTGGAGCTCATTTATTCAATATGATATCATTTATGCTTGAAGAAACGACATCAAAACATAAGAAAAACGAGCGCAACACAACCCAAACCTATCCGAAACTAACCTGAGGCCTCGGGACTTCAACCAATATTTTCCATAAGTCACATATCACTACTTGAACTTAGTCGAACCTCCTGAACACCCAAAACGACACCAAAACATCAAATCAACCATAAATCCAAGCCTAAGAACTTCTAAACTTCTAAACTTTCGACGCCGAAACTATCCAAAACAACTCTAATTGACCTGAAATTTTGCAAACATATCCAAAATGGCATTACGAACCTGTTCCAACTATCGGAATTCCATTCCGATCTTGATAGCCTATTTTCAGTTGCCGACCGGAAATCGCCAAAAACTAACTTTCGCCAATTCAAGCCTAACTAATCTACACCGGACATCACAAAAATATTCCGGACGCACTCCTAAGTCCCAAATCACCTAACGAAGCTACCTGAGCCATAAAATATACATTTCGAGGTCATATACTAACAATACAAATCTTGGTCAAACATTTCAAATCTTAAGCTTCAATTGAGAACTGTTCTTCCAAATTCATTCCGATTACCCTGAAAACCAAAACCAACGATTTACAGAAGTCATAATACATCACACGGGGCAAGTCATGCCCGATAACTGACGAGCAAAGTGCAACAGCTCAAAACGACCGGTCAGGTCGTTACATCCTCCCCCACTTAAACATATGTTCGTCCTCGAACGTGCCCAGAGTTGTTCCAAAGGCCAACCAATCGTTGAATAACCTTACCATGCACATACCAAGGGGTGATCCCACGTCACCCTATCTCATATAGGTCCAATAACACGATATAAGTGAAATTTCACAATCCAACCTAGCCCATAAACCTTAGAACCACATTTCCACTCCTGAAATCATCCGCAAGATCAAAATCTCACATCTATACGCTGAATAAGCCAGAACCTACTGTAGTAACCCATACCTACAACCTCAGGTACAATCACATGACATACCACATAACTCAAACACTTGTAGCAATAACTTCTAATCACAGCAGTTGCACACAACCATCGAATACCGATAGAAAACCTCTTATCAACTAAGGTCTCGTTCCAACACTTTCATACACTGCCTATGATAAATGAAACACGCAATAAAACCATAACCATTTCTCAGATCAACCATTCATGAGGCCACTTCTCCTTTGGCAAGGACCATAGCAAATTTTTGAGCCGAACCTCGATATTTATCCTCCCAACATGCTGAAATCTAATCCGTTCGTATTCATTAAAGATCCTAATGATCTTATCTAATCCAACACAACCACTCTGGTGACATGACACCTCAATACAGGCTAAAGCCACAACTTGCACAATTCGTGCACTAATAAGAAACAATCCGAGCATTTGCCAATCATGAAAATGTCTCAAATGAAAGAGCTATAACGCAAGCTTACTAGTACCACCGCACACAATGCTGAGAACTCGTCACACATCATAGAAACAGATCGCACGAATCCAAATCATAGCTCCACATAGTTTCGCTCCAATGCGCGACCTCATCCAAACACTGGTCCATATGAAATACCTCAAGTCACTATGCTCAAAATTGACAACCATGCGCAATATGATGTCTCAAACCAAAGCAATCATCATAACCACCGTGAAGAAGATACATAACACCACGCAAACCTAAAAGGACATAACTGATATGCCATCCACTGAGCAATACCCAATGCTCTCCCCCCTCGAATTCCACTGAGAGACCTCAATAAACCCACACCATGTGTGCCTATGACCAACAAATCATAACGTCTGGCAACACAAGAGAGTAACTCATACATTACCTTATAACACTAATAGCTCAAAAACAACGGAGTCAACACATTCATCACCAATAGCAACTCGAAGTCAATAAGTCTGTCTCGATGAGGAACACACATCCATATAAGTCTACCAATGAACCCCTCATCAAGGAGTTCACGAAATCCAAATAGGAAAGACAACCCTTCCCACCCATTCGCTGGGTCTCCAAAAAAAATGACACCACCCTACTGGGGACATAATCCGTCGAACCTCGACACTCAATCAGTGGCATTCCCGGCATAGCCAACATCGCCACCTTAGCGCAATAGTCCAAAATAACATGACACAGAGACAACCAGTCTATATCCAATATTACATCAAAATCTAACATGCCTAGCAGCAAAAGATCCACTCGGCTCTCCAAACCTCGATAGTCATTACACAGTGCTAATACACGCGACCCACAACCACAACACAACTTTTTTATGAGAACTCTCATTCTCCAAATCCATACAGCGCGCGAATCACCATACTGATCCCAATTCCGTCATCTGAATTTACAGCACACCTCTAAAACCCAATCATTTCACGAGAGGTACTCTCAAAATTCTTCTGTGCCACCAAGCAACTCTAATGTCAGCAGTCGATCCAACAAGAGAGAGTCGCGATACTTATGAGGTTTTATTAACTCAATCACATTGTCCCTTTTTGGAATGTATGCCCTCATCAAGCCGCACAAATTAGCAATACCATTCTCTCGAATCATCTTAAGCTGCCCGTGCTGCCTAAGAATTTTATAACCTTTCTTTCAAAACTGAAACGTAACCTTACACACGCAAATCTCAATCCCCACAACATACCACATATACCATACCATCCTAGGATAAACATGAGAACTTCATTATCCTTCTGAGCCACAAGCAACTATGTACTCAGCTCAACCACGAACTTTCCATTGATCCCATCTAGAAGAAAATCACTATACCTCACATGCTCCTCATGCTCGTAGAAAATACGCATCTCTAACCGTGGTAGAAACCATCAAGAACTCTCCATATTCCACTTGCACAAAATTAAACCGTTAGGACTAAATCTTTCTGACTCAACCAGGCTACGCAGTCTATTAAGACCCAAGAGCATTGTCCCGAAACACCTGTATAAACTCATTACCTCATAAGCATCCAAAGAACTAGTCATATCCTTACCATACCGATTCGGCCTACTACCAAGATATCCCATCTATCTGAGTTCCTTCTGATTTACCTTTAACTTGATACTCCTTCTTGCTATAACACCACAGTTCCTCAACCTAGACTCGCCATACGAGATCCAAGCATAAAACCACGCCGTCCAAGGCTCATAAGTCGCTGGATACTCTCTTAAATATTCCCAAAAGCACCATGTTCAGAATACCTACCCCGAAGAAACTTCTTGCGAATCTGTAACCATTACCTTCCTAATACCGACATAAGAATCCCCTAATTGATATAGAAATACGAGTCTTGACACCCTCCAATGCAAACCTCTGTTTCTAGCCAAATATACAACTTGAAAATCTCCAATTATTATATGTAAAACCTTGAACCCATTAGAACCATTCTCGAGAGTCATCCACTCTACTCAAATCGCAACTAGACTGATTAAATGAACCGAACAACCTATGTCGCATTAGCACTCTGACACCGCAAGGTGTAACTTCACCTTAATGCAACCAAATAACTTCCCGTTCTATGCACCGTACATCCTTTAATAATAACATCTCAAGTCATTCCACGATTCTCATACACCCATAAAGCATAACATAACCTTCATTGAATTTTCTTTACTCGAGCTATCCTCGGTCTCAACCTCCGTAGGCTATAACCGATTCACCAGTACGCCTCCAAGTGGAACCAACATAGCACATAGAGATCACATCTCCCCCCTCATTTAAGTAATCACAAGCCATCTATGCACATCTGATACTGAGCGCTCGTTCGCGCATACGAATACGTGGAAGGAATTCAAAGAGTTATATTTCAAGCTGAATCAAGGATGCGCGATAAGAGTTCAAGAATGTGAAGTTTTTCCTAAAGGTTCTGCAGCCTCACGAGGATAAATACAGATATTTCTGTACCGATCCGCGAGACTCTACTAAACCTGCTCATGACTCGTGAGACCTATGTAACCTAGGCTCTGATACCAACTTAGTACGACCCTAAATCCATACCTGGTCGTGATGGCGCCTCTCGTGAAGACAAGGCTAGCCGACACATTTCCATTTCCATTTCCAATCTTAAGCAGTAACATAATAAGTATTAAGTCGTAAACATGATAAAATCTCAAAAATAGGCAGTTAATAGTATAATTTGCAGAAAACAAACCCAGCACAGCCCGACATCAGGGTGTCACTAGTCATGAGCATCTACTAAGGTCCGAATACAACAAGAGTCTAAAATGTACTAGATACAGTCTAGTGAAATCGAGAGGGAGAAAAGCAGTGCTGCGAACGTCGGGCAGCTACCTTGCTAAACTTTGATGACTCTGCCTCTGAGCAACCAACCCGCTACTGAGTTCAGAAATACCTGAATCTGCACACAAGGTGCAGGGAGTAAAGAGAGTACTTCTAACTCAGTGAGTAATAAAAATAAATAAAGACTGAGTAATATAAATCCATGTAAGGTACAACATTAAGCTACAGAGGCATAACAAATCAATAATTATAATTAAATAGTGAAATCTCGTAAACATCTTCCAAACAGTTAAACAATATGCTAGAAAACAACAGAAGAGTAAACACATAATAACTGCCCCTCGGGGACAGTAACAGCAGAATCAGCCCCTCTAGCAAATGTCACAGAACCATACAAGCCTCTCGGGCTATATCTTATATCACAATGGGTACCCACGCTCACTGGGGGTGTACAGACTCTAGGAGGCGCCCCTTATGGCCCAAGCGCAATATCAAGTCATCTTGTGGCATCATAAACAGGCTCTCGGCCTCATATTATATCTCAAGCCACCTTGTGACGTACAATCGCAGGCCCTCGGCCTCATTATCATAATCAATGTATCACTGTTTTGGCGTGCAGCCCGACCCAAATGTATCCTCACAACACAGGCCCTCGGTCTTACTCAGTCAGAATCTCATAAGCTCCTCGGGCCACAGTAAAATATGAAGCTCAGCTCAAATACCTTTGAAAATATCATTTAATGTGTTTAAAACAGAATAATATAGCTCAGTTTTTAAAATAAAAAAATATAGTATGACTGAGCACCAGTATAAAATCAATCAGTGAGGAAAATATCATTTAAAAATTTCCTAAGGGTTCAAATAGTTGGCACGAAGCCCACATATGGCTTTTAGCCCAAAATATAATAATATCAAATAATTAGCTATTAAATAAGCAATAAAATAATCATTCGGGATGGACTAAGTCACAATCCACAGTGGTGCTCTATCCCAAGCTCGTCATCTAGCGTGTAAGTCACCTCAACATAGCTGTACGCTGTGAAATCCGGGGTTTTATACCCTCAGGACAACATTCAAAATTATTACTCACCTCAATCCGGCCCGAAATGTAGCTTGCAATGCCTTTGCCCTTCGAAACCACTTTCGAGTGCTCCAATCTACCAAGTTCAGATTTTTATCATTACATTATGCTAAACGTATGAATTCCAATTGAAAAATATCGATTTTAAACACAAATCCGAAATCAGTCAAAACCCGACCCCTGGGCCTGCATTCCAGAACTGGACAAACTTTATACCAAAATGTTCATCATTATCTCACGAGTTTGTACATATAAAGAACTCGAAAATCGAAGTTCATTTGAACCCAAAAATCATCCCTGAAAATTCTCATAATCTCAAGCCCTAACTCCATCTTTTTCTATTGATTTTCATGAATTTACACTGATATTTTCGTTCCTTAATCACAAATAATCAAGTTTTAGGGTCCAAAATCCTTACCTCAATCCATATGGTGAAAATTGCCTCCAATATTGCCCAAATCCGAGCTCCCCAACTCAAAATATGACTGAATGAACAAACTATAGTTTTATATATTTTTCTGCCAGCTATTCTACCTTGTTTCTTGTTCCAAACAATCCCTAAACTCGTATTTTATGTCTCCAATAGATTTCTTGTGAAATTCTAGTCAAGATAGACTTTTAAATCACTCAATTTGACCTTATAATGAATGAGATATGTATGTTTTAATCTTTGCAAACAGTGTAGATTTTTAAATATGCCGTCAGTGGTAATTTCGTAATTAATCTAAAAAATCTGGCAACCTAATTCTTAGTAAAATAACCATAAAATCCTCATACGATGTTCCAAATTCGATGATTCTTTTTTATACGAGTCCGAAATTACGATACAAATTTAATGCTTCAATCAAAAAAAAAGAAATAGGAGCTCATTTATTCAATATGATATCATTTATGCTTGAATAAACGGTATCGAAACATAAGAAAAATGAGCGCAACATAACCCAAACCTATCCGAAACTAACCCGAGGCCCTCGGGACTTCAACCAATATATTTCAAAAGACACATATCACTACCCGAACTTAGTCGAACATCCGGAACACCCAAAACGACACCAAAACACCAAATCAACCACGAATTCAAGCCTAAGAACTTATAAACTTCCAACTTTTAATGCCGAAACTATCCAAAACAACTCCGATTGACCTGAAATTTTGCAGACATATCCAAAATGACATTACAAACCTGTTCCTACTGTTGGAATTCCATTCCGACCTTGATAGCCTATTTTCCACTGCCGACTTGAAATCGCCAAAAACTAACTTTCACCAATTCAAGCCTAATTAATCTACACCAGACATCACAAAAATATTCCGGATACACTCCTAAGTCCCATATCACCTAACAAAGCTACTCGAGTGATAAAATCCGCATTCCGAGGTCATATACTAATAAGTCAAATCTTGGTCAAACCTTTCAAATCTTAAGCTTCAACTGAGAACTGTTTTTCCAAATTCATTCTAATTACCCTGAAAACCAAAACCAATGATTTACATAAGTCATAATACATCACACGAGGCAATTCATGCCTGAGAACTGACGAGCAAAGTGCAACAGCTCAAAACGACCAGTCGGGTCGTTATAGTTGACCTCAAAATTGAACCACACACTGCTTCACTCTACGGCGACTATGCGGTCCGTATAGGTGTTATGCGATCGCATTCTGGATCGCATAATTGCACTTTTTTGGAAAATATTATTTCTTGAATTTTAATGCATAGATCAGTCCAAAGGGTCCGAACTACGAAGCTATAAAGAATGGCACCACCAGCTCTCAGGTTTTTAGTAGAAATTTTCACGGGGCCTTATAGAGTGTGACTTGCTGTGTGTTGTTGCTATAGGCATCTTCGAGAGATGAGGTAGAGCTGAATTTTGACCATAGTCTTGGCCTCTTTCCTCATTTTAGTACTATTAATTTCATTCAAACGTTATGGTTACTTTGTATTCAGACTTGTACTTCTATATACAGCTCATGGCTTTGTATTTACCATTTATGGGGGAATTTTGTAGTGTTGATGCAGTTATTTATGTTATTGGCATTAGACTTGTACTATTTCTGTTATTTTGTTATGCTTTTGTTATGTTGGCTTTCCTAGAATATAGTCAAGCTCCATCATGACCAGTTGTGATTTTGGGTCGTGACAAGCTGTTACTAAAGGCCTAAGTTTGTAGGTTCTACGGGTCATGAGAATGTTTAGTAGAGTCTTGCAGATTAGTACGGAGATGTTTGTACTTATCTTTTAGAGGTTACCGAATTGTTAGAAAACTTCACTTTATTGCATTCTTGTTGTGCGGATTTGTTATTTCTGAAGTTTGAACCTTTACTCTCTATTCTCTCACAATGGTGAGGACACGTTCAACTGGATTGGGCGGGCAAGCACCACTGCCACCAGTCAAGTCCGCAAAAGGCTAAGGCTGAGGTAGGTCTCGCACAGCATCTAGGGCAGCACCCGTGGAGCTAGGAGTTGCTCTAGTAAAGGAGCAAGTTCCAGATACTATTGAGCCGGTGGGACCATCTCAGACACCAGCGGTACCTATTGTTATAACTGGTCATTAGGAGACTTTATCTTAGATCTTGAGTGTGTGCATGAGCTTGGCTCAGGCGGGTATGATACCAGTTGCACCATCTACCTCACAGGCTGGGAAGGAGCCTAGACTCCTACTGCCTGTACACCAGAATAACTAGCTCAAGTTTATCAATCACCATGGGCGTTGCCAGTTTAGCCTATTATTGCTACTAGGGCCGAGGTTGGACCATCTATGACTGATGAGGAGTAGAAGAGGTTAGAGAGTATCCAGAGGCTTCGTCCTTCCTAGTTAAGTGGAGGAGAGTTAGAGGATGCTTAGGATTTTCTTGATAAGTGTCACCTTTATTTGTAGAGCGGGTCTTGTGGACTCCAGTAGAGTTGCCTTTACTACTTCTTAGCTGACAGGGCCAACCTACAAGTGGTGGCAGGCCTATGAGTCAGGTAGACCAGTTGGCACAACACCACTTAGTTGGCATCAGTTCTCAGTTCTTTTCTTACAGAAATTTATTCCACAGACTCGTAAGGAAGAGTTGTGTATGGAATTTTAGCACCTATGCTATGAGGGTATGACTATGACCCAGTACGAGATGAGATTTACGGATTTGTCATGTCATGCAGTATGGTTGGTTCCCACTGAGAGGAAGAAGATCAAGAGGTTCATTGATGGCCTCAACTATGGTCTACGATATAGTTTCACTCGGGAGACCGACACAGATACTAGGTTTGACTAGGTGCTTGAGATGTCTAGGCGTTTGAAGCATGTTTGCAAGCTTGAGTGAGAGGAGTGAGAGGCTAAGAGGCCCCGTGGTTCAGGTGGTTTTGGTGGTGGCTCGTCTGGAGTCCAGTCGCATCAAAGGAGAGGCCATCCTTTCAGGACCACTAAGGTAGATCGTCAGATTCCTCGTGGTTCATCAGTTAGCCACAGTACATACAGTGCTCGCCCAGTCTAGTCTTCATTTAGTATATTGCTGGGATAGAGTTCTTACCATGCTCTATCTTCTCAAGGTTCCGCGGGTAGTTATTTTGGTTATCAGGGTCAGCAGCCTCGTAGCAAGGGTTGTTTCGAGTGTGGACACCTGGTCCATCTTAACAAGGATTTCCCCAAAATTTTGAGTAGTGTCCCACAGTAAAGCATACAGCCTATGGTTTAAGTACAAGTAGCTACATCACCTGTACAACCAACTAAGGGTGGGGCTTAGTCAGTTCGAGGTCGCCCTAGAGGGGGAAGTCAGTCATGCGGTGGTCAGGCTCGTTGTTATGCATTTCCCTCCAGGCAAGAGGTAGCTACTTCTAACACTTTGATCACAGGTATTGCTTCAGTGTACCACAAGGATGCCTCACTGTTATTTGACCCTGGTTCTACTTACTTTAAGTGTCATCCTATTTTGCTTGTTATTTGGATATGCCTCGTGATTCCTTAGATATGCATGTTCATGTATCTATACCGGGGTGATTCTATTTTGGTGGATCATGTATATTGGTCTTGTATGTCACTATTGGGGTTATGAGACTAGATTTGATCTTTTATTGCTTAGTATTGTTAATTTTGAGGTGATTTTGGGTATGGATTGGCTATCTCTGTACCATGCTATTCTTTATTATCATGTTAAGACCCTGCCATTGGAGATGCAGGGGTTGCCTAGGGTAGAGTAGAGATGTTCTTTTGATCACACTCCCAGTAGAGTGATTTCATATTTTAAGGCTCAATATGTGGTTGAGAAGGGGTGTTTCGCATATTTGGCCTTAGTAAGAGATGTTAACATTTATTCTCCTACTGTTCAATTAGTCTTAGTAGTGAGGGAGTTCCTAGATGTGTTTCCTACAGACCTATCGGGCATGCCACTTGACAAGGATATTGATTTTGGTATTGATTTGGTGTCGGGCACTCATCTTATCTCTATTCCACCATATTTCACGACACCAATGGAGCTAAAGGAATGGAAGGAACAATTACAAGAATTACTTGATAAGGTTTTTATCAGGCCAAGTGTGTCACCTTAGGGTGCACCAGTACTATTTGTGAATAAGGAATATGATTCTATGAGGATGTGCATTGACTACAACTAGTTGAACAAGGTTACTATCAACAACAAGTACCCACTATCATATATTAATGATTTGTTTGATCAGCTTTAGGGTGCTAGGGCATTCACGAAGATTAACTTGGGATCGGAGTACCACTACCATTCCAGTCATGACTACCTACTCATCAGAGCAGGTTCACATTCATGGTGTGCCCGTGTCTATTTCCTTGGATCAGGGCACTTAGTTTATATGGCATTTTTGGAGAGCAGTGTAGCGAGAGCTGGGCACACAACATGAGCTGAGTACGACATTCCATCCCCAGAAGGATGCAGAGTTCGAGCGTAATCAGTTTCTACCATTAGGAGAGTTTGCCTACAATAACAACTATCAGTCGAGTATTCGGATGGATCCATATGAGGCCTTATATGGGAGGAGATGTCGTTCTCCGGTGGGTTGGTTTGAGCCTGAGGAGGCTCCGTGATGCTTTGGAGAAGGTGAAGTTGATCCAAGAGAGACCCTGTATAGCCAGTTCAATTAGAAGAGTCGTGCTGATATAAAGGCTCGTGATGTGGCATATATGGTGGGTGAGAAGGTTCTACTCAGAGTTTAGCCCATGAAGGGTGTGAAGTTCGGGAAGAAGGGCATATATTGTTCGTATTGTGGTGTTAGGGAGAGTTGGGGAGGTGGCCTATAGATTTGCCTTGCCACCTATTCTATCGGGAGTTCACCTAGTATTTCGTGTTTCTATGCTCCAGAAGTACTATGGGGATCTGTCACCTGCATTAGACTTTATCACGGTGCAATTGGATAAGTATTTTGACTTATGATGTGGAGCTGGTGGCCATTTTGGACCGGCAGGTTCGAAAGTTGAGGTCGAAGAATATAGCATCAGTGAAAGTTCACTAAAGAGGTCAGGGGATTGAGGAGGCTACTTGGGAGGCTGATAAAGATATGCGGAGCAGATATCCTCACCTTTTTTAGACTCCAGGTGTGGTCTAGAATCGTTCAAAGATAAATATTTATTTAAGAGGGGGAGAATGTAACGAACCGGTCGGTCGTCTTGGGTATTTTAGCCCCGTTTTCCCTATTTGATGCTTTATATATGTGTATTTGTGGTTACGTGACTTGCATGGGTGTTTGGTTTGGTTTAGGGGAGTTTTGGATTGAATTGGGATACTTAGTCCCCTGGTTGGAGGCTTAAGTTGTTAGAGTTGAATAGAGTTTAATTTTGTGCAGACGACCCTGAAAATGGTATTTTGATGGTTCCAATAGGTTCATATGGTGATTTTGGACTTAAGTATATGTCTGAATTTGGATTTGGAGGTTCTTAGGTTGATTTGGTTCTATTTGACGAAAGTTGGAAAGTTGAAGATTTAGAAGGTTGATAGGTTTGACCGAGAGTTGACTTTGATGATATCGTGTTCGGATTGTGATTCCGGGAGATGGAATAGGTCCGCTGTGTCCTATGGGACTTTCATGCAAAATTTGAGGCCATTTCCAGTTGTTTAGGCTTGTTCGGCATATGTTTTTAATTTGGAAATTAGGATTACTTCCTTAGGCTTGAATTGAGGTGTGATTCATGGTTTTAATGTTATTTGGTTTGATTTGAGGCCTCGAGTAGGTTCGTATTATATTTGGGATTGGTTGGTGTGATTGGACGGGGTCCTCGAGTGTATTTCGGATTGATTTCTGATTGTTTTGGACTATGTTGCATTACTGAAAGATTTCTGAGTTTTGGTGCTGTCGCACATGCGAAGGATGGGCCGCAGGTGCGAGTCCACAAATGCGGACCTGGGGCCACGAAAGCGTTTCTGGGCTGGGCTGGAGAAGATAAAGACCGCTGATGTGGATGGTTTGGTATAGAAGCGGAGCCGCAACTGCGATAAGGAGGCTGTAGAAGCGGGTGCGTATGAACGGTGAGGTGACCGCAGATGCAGTTGGATGGGCTGTTATGTGGGATCGCAAGTGCGGGAGTTTTCCCTACTGAAGCGGAATCGCATATGCATAAAAGTGTCTGCGTATGCAGATTAGCTGGCAGAATATTAATTCGAAGGGTTTGGTCATTTTCTCATTATTTAGAGTTGTAGAGCTCGATTAGGGGCGATTTTTGGGGAGAATTCTACCACAATTGAAGGGGTAAGTAAACTTTACTTGATTTTGATCATAGATATTGATTACCCATGGATTATTACACCTAGTTTATGTTAATTAAAGGTGAAATA